>VZTT01053210.1:455-16670 GCA_013400855.1 Buphagus erythrorhynchus
GCTCCCTCCTTCCGCCCCGCCCCGCGCCGCTCCCGCCCCGCCCCGCGCTCACACCGCGCTCTCTCCCTCGCAGGACCCGCCCCTGGCGGACACCGGCACCGACCCCCGCGGGTTCCCGCAGTGACCCCGCGCGGCCCCGACCGGGCCGCACCGCGCCGCCGGGAAATAAACAGCTCAGCGCCACCGGCTGTGCCCGCGCCTGCCTCACCCCCCGGTACCGGCCGCCCCCAGCAGGTGGGAGCTCCTGCCCCTTCTCGCCCCCACCCAGCGCCTGTCGTGGCCCCGTACGAGGTGGTGCCTGCCCAAGCCTCCAGCGCCCAGGGACGTACGGCCCTCAGTGTTGACGTGCAGCATCCCCCGGGGCCCGCCGGGCCTCGCTCCTGTGCCCTCACACTGCCCCATGGTCAGGTACGAGTCACGTCAGTCGCCACCCCAAACACGCTTTCCGGGTGCCCCCCGCCTGCACTACCGCTGTAAGGGCACCGACTGCTCCGTGCTGAACGCCTCCGCCTCACTGTGCCCGATGCCCATCCCGGCTGCCGTCGGTCGTGCCCCCAGGGCAGGCAGAGGAGCCCGCTGAGCACAGTGATGGGGTTAGTCAGTTAGTTACACATGCTGCCGACGTTTATTGAGCTACACACAGCGCAAAGACAAGTGCCACATGCACCTACTACAGGTGTTTGATTAGAGCAGCCATGTTAACAGATTGTTCAAGCCACTGAGTCCAGCACAAGGCATCTTGAAAGTGTGCGACAGGCTAGCACATGGCACAAAGGCAGTGACACACAAGGGACAGACTGACAGGCCAGCCTGGCACAGCACTGGGGAGGAACATGCAGGAGAAGATTGTGTGTGTGTGTGTCTGTGTGTGTCTGTGTGACTCACTGAGGATTGCTGGCACTCTCAGTGCCTTTCTCTGAGTCACGGGTCCTGGCACAGCGTCCTCCACCCCACCCTGGTTCCTCTTCCTCAGCTGCCCCTACACTGACACCCTCAGCCCTTACAGCCACCACCACGGCCCAGTGCTCACAAACCCCTGGTGCCTGCTCCCGTGCTCAGCCTCAGCTCCCTCCCAACCCACAGCCCTTACCCACTCTGCAGTCACTCATTTTCTGTGCCTGCTCACTGCCAGGCCCTCATTTCTCTGTTCCCTCTCTCCTCCCTGTCACCTGAACACCAACTGCCCCTGAGCAAGTGGGCACTGGCACCCTTGTTGCCATCTGCAAGAGGTGTGGCAGTGAGGGGAGGAGAAGGAGGACCAAGGCAATCAGGATCACCACCCTTTCATCCTACTGCCATCACTTCCCACACACCAACCAGCTTTCTGAGGGCATAATCTCCTGCCTCTTAGGGCCAACCAGTAGCAGAGTGGCACAAGCTCCCAGCACCCCCTCTCCACCTCACCTGCCCTCTACCTCCCCCCAACACCCTGCATGGCCCTGGGGCAGTCTGAAACCTGGGCAGGACCAGCAAGGCCCTGAGCCAGGTCCAGAGCCCACTTTTTGCACCTCCCATCCTGAATCAGCTCTCACCTTCCTGGGCCTTCTGACTGTCACCCTTGTCCCATCCTATAGACTCTGGCATCACTATTAGCATCTCTTTGCTCTTCCTCCTGCTGAGGAGGCACCACAGGGTTTTGCCTGGCCATGTTCCTCACAGGACTTCACACTCACCCCTCCCCAAACATCCTCACCTGCCTCTCCAGCCACCTTAGGCCACATCTCAGTGAACACAGATGGAAGGTCACCACCTCTGCTGCCAACCCTGCAGCTCACAACAGACCACACCACATCAATTGCCAAAGTATTGATGTCACATGGCACCAAAGCCAAAAATACCAACAGTGCACAGCCTTAAGCTTTTTCAAAAACCAGCCATGTCCCCAGACAGTAACTTTGAGAGCCTATGACCTATTCCCACACCCAAGGCTTGCACATCCTGCCCAGTCACCTGTCAGAGTCCCCAGCTGGACAGGCCAGTGGGAAGCAGGATGGGGCTGAGGGCTGCTGGACAGGTAACACTGATGACATGACAGTGTAATGCACTCACTGATAGGCTGGCGTGGTTGCCCAGCTGGCAGCCCTGACCCTCCCTCTCCATCTGCAGTCGCTCATGCTGCAGTCCCAGGCTATGGGGGCAGCTATAGACCTGACACACCTCGTCACCCCTCCCATGGGTTGTTCTCACCAAGCACTGGAGATGTGGAGCTCCGTGCCTGGGCACAGAGCAGGGAGGGGCAGTGTCCCAGCACCAGCACGGGCCCCTCCATCTCACCTACTGCTAGAGAGGACTCTCTGCACAAGCACCCATCTTCTGTGCAGCCTGCAATGCACTTCAGGGAAAGGGATGGAGCCAGCGAAGGGAGAAAATAAACACACCATCTACACACATACGCAAGTGTCGAACGCCCTTTAGTGGTAGACAGAGGTGCTGCCGGCCGTGCAGCCCGGCCCACTCCAGCCCCGGCTGTGCTGCTGCTGCCTGCAGTACCTGCCCTTCACCGGATGTGCACCATCTCCTCCAGGAAGGGGGTTTTCATGCAGCCTGTGCAGAGCTGATCCATCCAGAGCGGAGCCTCGTGCTGCAGAGGGGTGCGCCGGGGGTAGAAGGTGAAATTCACGTCGTAGTTGAGCAGGCAGCTGATGGAAGCCATGTAGATATCAGAGAACCGCACCAGCCGGCGGGAGAAGTACGTGGGGTTGTGGAAGGTGCGGAAGATGCTTCCAAACTGGGGGTTGAACAGGTTCTTCGTCAGAGACCTGAGAAGAAAGAGATGGTGTTCTGTAGCCAAAACTGTGGTCACAGATTCTTCCCCCTCCCTCAGCCCTGGGCCACTCCACTCCCTGAACATTAGGGGATCACCCCAAGTCCACCCTCCCGAGGCTGTGATGCAGGCCAATCCCTGTGCAGTGAGACTGATGAATATTCAGTGCAGTCTTACTCCACCTGTTATGGGCAGTGTCAGGAGCTGCAGTAGCAGACAGCCCACCAGCCTCTCCCAGCACTCCCCTTTCCCACCCTGCCTTCAAATCAGTCCAACCTCCCAGGCTGCAGGACTGCACTGCTGCATGGCCCCAGAGACAAGAGACACCAGGCAGGACCACAGCCCAGCAGCTGCAGCAGCACTGTCCCCAAAGCAGGTTACAAAACAGGGCCTAGGAGCCCCTAAGAGACATCACAAGAGAGGAGGGAAAATGCTCACCTGATCTCCTGCCGTTCCTTCATCCACTCCAGCAATACTTGCTTTGACTCTGCATCCTGATACATCTGCAAAGACAGCAGTAGAAAGCATCCCATCCATCAGTCCTGCAGGCCACACCTCAGCTCTCTGCAATCTCCACCGTAACTTACAAACCCAGAGCCCACTGCACCAGAAGGAGGATGAGATATTTTTGAGAACCAGGCAAGATAGTACATCCCCTCATCCCCATGCTAAACCCAAAATTCAGACTCAGAAGGCAGCATCTAAGCTGTCCTGCTCAGCCAGGAGCTGTTTACCTGCATTCTCTCCAGCAGCCCTGTCAGAGCCTGCTGCCAGGTCAGGGAGTGCATGTACTGCTCCGTGTTTATGATCCTGATTTCAGTCTCCAGTTCAGGAACGATGGCTCCAGTCCTCCAGCCATGACGCAGCATGAGGTCCTGGAGGTCAGGGTGAAAAAACAAACAAGAATTCAACATAAAGACTGAAAGCCAAACACAACCCTGCTTCCTAGAAAAGTGGGTTTGTTCCCATTTCACATTCTCAGGGGACAGCCATCCATGGCCCGTGCCAGTAACAACCATCTCCTGGTCACTAAGATCAGTTGCATGAAGCACCTAAAAAGGTGGGATCAATACAAATTGCTCTCAAATTCACACTTTACTCACAGAAAGTACTTCAGGAGCCTTTTCTCCAGTGCTTGCCTCTGTCTGACAGGAGTGGGGAAGCCTGTGTGTCCTGTGGGGGGGTACCCAGCACAGCCCTGAGCACTCAGAGCAGGCCCTGCCTTATCTTCAACCCAGCTGCAGCCACAGCAGCCATGTGGGATTGCTCCCACCTCACTGGAGAGCTGAGACATTTCACTCACCGCAAGGTCACTGTACAGATGGTCACCAAAGTAGAGCACTTTGGATCCACGCCAGCCCGTCAGCCTCAGGAAATCAAAGAGGTTGCCCTGCAAATGAGAGGAGCACAGAGTGAAATGTGGGTACAGGCCACCTTAGCACATGCAGGTGTGAGTGCTCTCAAGGGATGTCAACCTGCTCTCTGCCCCACCATCTATACCCAGAGGTTTCTGTCCTTCCCCACCTCACTTCATTTTCTTCCCATGGGATAATATCCTGTACATCCCTCAGCTTTTTTAAGGATAGAGAAAACTTCCAGAGTTTTTGCAAACAGAGAATTCAGGGGAAATTCTGTGGTCTAGGGCACAGCAAGTCAAGAAGACAATATGGTTTAAAAAGGCAACAAAAGGAGGCAGTTTAGAGGCCAAGAGATACCTAAATTAGAAAAGCCTGAGGATGGGCAGAAAGAACCCCAGGTATTCTGGGTTTAGAAGTTGTTGGTCTCAGGTGATAATAATTTCACCTCCCAGGGTGCACCAGAGTGAAGGTGAGCACTGCCAGGCGAGGCTTTTGGAGTCAGGAGCTGCTCTACATCCCTGGCCACCATCCCAACCCCAAAGATTAACAACACCCACATGTCCGCAGGAATTGTTTAACCAAGCCAAAGAGCCAGGCAGCCTGCACAGATTCACAGCTGAGTAAAACAAACCAAACCCCAAAGCAACAGATAAAGCACAGCACCAAGCAGCTTTCAAGGCTTTCCAAACATCCATACATGCTCAGAAGGCACTTCAGGGACTACCCTTCCATCTCCACACAAGTTTTCCACATGAGTCATGAAAAAAAAACCCACTAGGAAAGGAAATGGTCCCATCAGTGCCAGCACAAGCAGTCAGTGCAAACCTACGAGCCACTCAGCAGCAATCCCTCTGGCCAGTCTCCAGTGGCAAGAGGGAGCCAGCACCCCCAACCACCAGCACCAGCCTGGCCAGAAAGCCCCCAAACACAAGGCAGCCCTCCAGCAGCCACTGGCAGCTTGCTGTATGCACAGCTAAGGCTGCCCAGGACCAGAGTGCTGGGTCTTCTGTTCCTGCAGCGTCCCTGGAGCTGAGCAGACTTCCCTTAACAGCACAGAAACAGGACCAGGCAGCCTCTGCACTTCTTGGACACAAGGTTGCTGCTGCTCACATGAGGGCTGCTCAGGAAGCCACTGGCAGAAAAGGAAATGGAGCACAGCCTTGGAAGGAGGAGAGTCCTCTTGCTGTGCTCCAGTTACCTCAAACAGCAATGGACCTGACAGCCAGGAAATTTGTGCTTGGAGCTCCACGGAGCTACAGACCTGTTCTGAGACCTCCAGGTCCTGCCCTCCTTTCCCCCAAGATCACAGGTCTGGAGAGGGATGGGAGTACAAACCTGGCACACACAGAAAACACCACATCTGTTGGAACAGAGGGACTAGAGGGCATCACTTCCACTTCCCAGTCCCTAGGCCAAAACACCAATCCCTGAGGTCCCATTCATGGGATACCCACAGCAAAAAACTGCCATCCAGCCCTGCTTCAGAGGACAGGAACAGCTCAGAGGCCTCTGGCAACACCACCAGAACAGGTCCATGGCCACTAACACTTGCCAGAAAGAAGCATATTGTGGCACTCCAAGAAACCAAAAATCCTGGAGGCAGGGTGGGCTACGACCAGGATATGTGTATTCATCACATCCTAAGAACCACAGTTAGACAACAGCCTTAATGCAGTCAGCTAAATATAATTGTGGGGAAGAATTGGAGAGGGGGCCAAAATCCTACCCAGCTCACCTTTCTCCCTCATTTTTCCCCTCCTCAGTGCACCATTCACTTGGGTGAGCAACTTGTCACCACAAGATGTAGATGGGCCAAGAGCAGGATTTAATGCAGCAATAAACTCCATGGGTGAGGTGTGCCCTTTCTCCTGAGGGAGCTGCTAACTCACTGGGAATGAGCTCTACTTGCATGTTCCCAGCTCTGAGCTCTTGGCAGAGGATGGGACACCAGCCCAGCACTTTGGCAGACCCACCAGACAGAGGTTTCCTAACAGCATACTCAAGGATATGACCTACTCTGCTACCACAGGTCAGGTCCCAGCTCCTTGACTGCAGTCTCACTAACAGTTTCTTCCCGTGGGATTGGACAGCTCAATTAACCAAGAACAAACTGTCCTAAAGCCAGAGGCAACTTGTCTCAGGGGACAGACCAGCTGCAAGGACAACACCCAGGGCAACAAGTTCACCAGAGCTGCAGCTCATCTTCAGACATGCTGGTCCTTCCAGAAGGGGAGAGTCTGGAGCCAGGCTTTGTACACTCTTTGATGCTTTGTACCCTATTTGATCACCTTTGTTTCTTTATTCCTTATTTCTTTATTCTACACAAATCCACCTTTTCCAACCCTATGGAGAACAATTTGGAGTGAGGTGTGGAAGATCTTTGCAGGTTTCAGAGCACTGTGCCTTTTTAGTCTCAACTACCACACTCTTGGGAGCCCCTCCAGGACAAGAGTTTCAGGACCAGGACAATCAGAAGAGCTGAGGGAAAAGTGCACAACTGGCCATGCTGGCCAATGTCAGAGCAGAGCTCCCAGGGTGAAGGCTTCATTGTACACAGGGGCAGGGGACATTCACTGGCCCCTCCTACACACCCAGGGGATGTTTCCCTACCACCCCATCTCACACAAATAGGGCAGCAGCAGGGAAAACCCAGCCTGGCAGAGGTAACTCAGCACAGGTACCCTTGGGCAGAAAAGCAAGTACCCCACACCTTAAGTTACCTGGCCCTGCTCTGCCTTTTCCCACTTGTCCCTGCCCCTCCATCCCTAGTGCCAAGCCCAAGCTGAAAGCATTGTGGGGGACAGTGTCCTACTAGGCCAGTGAGAGCTCCTGGGGGACAGAGGGCATCTCCCACTGCCTACAGCCAGCACAGAGCCCAGAGCATGTCTTCTTACAAACACCTTCTACTTACACAGATGCTCTTTTCAAGGACTTCTGTGTTTTACTTTTCAAACACCAAACAAGAACAAGTGTCCTACAGCAGAGCCCATCATTTCTCCTTCCCCTGCCCTGTTTTTCCAGTGATTTCCAAAAGTGCAGGCATGTTATAAGTCCCCAATGTTTCAGACTCCTACTTGACACCCCTTATGCATCCATTAACTTTACCTCTTTGTAGATCTTTCCCTTCTCCAGCTGGTTTATTTTGTCCCACTGCAGTGAGCCTTTATCATCCAGTTTTCGAAAAGGTCTGGGAAAAAATAGGGGGAGATGTCAACTTCTTTTGATTTTTGGTGATTGTTACCCAGCAACCAGAACATTTGAATCACAAAACTTGTTTACCTATGTAACAACGTGAAATAAAAGCTCCACATGAGCTCTAAGTGACCTTCTGGGCCTTCTGCGCTATTTTCTCAGGGGAAGAGAAAGTATGAAAGGGAAATACCTTTTCAAAATGCTTCCATTGATTGTAACCATTTCATGTCAAAATCCCTAACAATTCTTGTTTTCATATACAGAGAGGAAGAAAATAACCATAATGACTCCCTCTGAAAAGCCAAGGCCAAGAAGGCTTTGCCATGAAACACTTTGTGTGCTCTTCCAACCTGGCTATGCCCCAGCCCAACAGAGACCATGGAATGTCCTAATAGGATAAAGCAAGTCTGCAGGGAAAATGGAAAGCAGTCCCCATGCTGAGTTCACCAGGTGAATTGAGCTGTCTCCTGTTTGTCCTGAGGGCTTGCCATGACATTCTCTACTCCATAAGTGGATCTTAGGCACCAGGCAACCATAGGTTTTATTTCCAGAAGGGCCAGATCATCATAGCTCCAGGCTGTGCTTGTAAAGCACTTCACCTGCAGCCCATGACAAAAACCTTTACCAGGCCAGCATCTGGTAAAAATGGCACCTTTATAAAGGCATTCCATAGGTTTACTCCAGCATATGACAATGGTCTAGGTAGTGGGGGAGGAAAATACATACAAAGGAAAGAATAGATCAATCCCTCTACTAAGCAGACACAAATTCCCAAAGCAAAGAAGCCAAAGAGCAAAGTAAGGACAGCAGCCTGTCTACTGGCAGCTCCTAACTGACCACAAAACCCAGCTGCCACGTACAAAGGCTTCCAGAACTGCCAGTTCCCAAACAGCATGTATCCAGTACAAACAAGACCCCAAAAAACCTCAAAAAACAAACCACACAGATACTTGCTGTGGGGATGAGGAAAAGGAAAGATTTTGTCTTTCTCAACATTCTCAACACAAGAAATGGCCATTTCTCATGCCAATTTTAGAAACATGTTTTCTGCTTGGCTCTACACACTCTATCCACTTATTCCCAGACTGGTCAATTCTTGCCTCCTCAAAATGTATCTGAGAGAATATTAGAAGGCTGAATACCTCCTGGAGCTAGACTATGCTTAGCAAACCCTGCTTTTTCAGTCCCTTCCCTGCAGGGAGGGCCCAAGGCCCAGCAGGACTGCCCTGGACACGTACTTGCGCCGGTCAGTGAAGAAGTTGGGCTTGTCCGCTTGCACAATGACCATGTCGAATAAGTCCCGCCAGTTCTTGCCAACCATGTGTTTCATTCCTTTGTCCCTAAGGGCAAAGGAACAGAAAAATTAACAGATCAAGTACTCTTTTTTCACCCAACACTGCATCTTTACAACAGAATGCCCTAAATTCATTCTTATTTCAGTAACAGAGAAGAAAACAGAGATTTGTGAACGCCCCAAGGCTGTCTCATTGTATGAAGTATTGATGTTGTACTTTGTTTCAAGCTGCTGTAACACTGTTCTGCACCACAGGAAGCCCAGGGAAGTCTGTGATGCAGCAAACATTACTAGAGGCAATAAAAGTGTCAGCTCTGCAATGTTGTGGCCAGCCACAGCCTTGGAACTTCTTGAAAAAGTGAGATCAATGCTGTGGGTGCAACTTTCACCACAAACAGTTCCCAGAGAGCTCCATGACTACTGCCACAAAACCCTGTCCCATACAAATTCCAGGTGCTCAGAGGAGGGAATGCCCTGCACAGCTCTTGCTGTGCCATGGTGACCCATTGATGAGCAATAATGGTACTCACACAAAGCTAAAGGGACTGTTTGTGATGAGGAACAGCTTCTTCTTGTGGTTCACCAGGCGGTTTAGCACAGCATAGATTTCATCCCCATGCAGAATATACTGTTCTGTAACAGAATGAAACACACAGCATCAATCAGAACACTTTGGCATAAGTCATGACCATATTTCTATAAACCAAACCAAACCTAGCCCCTATACCACTGAAGATGCAAAAGTTTTGAGTTCAATCCACCTCAGGCAGGCAGGCAATGAAGCACCATGGTGACAAAGTGGCCTTCCTCATCCCCATCAGTCCTATCTAAAGAGAAAGACTGAGGAAGTGACAAGTGAATTTGGCACCAGAGCTCTATTTAACTCACCCATATCTTTTTCAATCCATTTGTACATCACTCCTTTCACATGAACATCTCTAATTGCATCCTAAAGAAAAGAGCAGGGGGGAAAATGTTTCAGTTTTACAACATGGCATTCCTGTTTCCCAGCATGCAAACCTACTGCCACCACTGAGGACCAAGGCAGTAATGACACATCCCCTCCTTGCTGAATGATCAAAAGCTCCATGTAGCAGAGCCTGCCCAGCAAGGCTCACCAAGATGCTGAAAGAACAGCGTGGCTGGCTCAGCTGATGCAGTGTAAGGGGGAAAACTTATCTGTGAAAGCACAAGTTCCTTCCTGCTCTTAGAAGCGAGTCCATGTTACCCCACTGCTTCCAAGGCAATAAAGACTGTGCCACTCCAAAACCATTTACTGTCCCAACACTGTACTGTCTCAGACACCAGGTAGCTTTTCTTCCTCCCTGTGCCTGTGGAAGCTCTGGCAAGGGTGACCCAAAGAACAGGAGTGTGGCTGGGGTGAGCAGCAGCAGAGGAGAGCATCTGTGATCCCAAGGTGCTCCCCACAAGCCAAGGAGGGTCACAGCTCCTAGTCCTGGGTGACCAGTGTGCACAGGCAGAGCAGGAGCTTCGACTAGGAGGGTGGCACAAAACACAGCTGGGAGGGAAGCAAGTTAAAACAGATGTTGTCTAGGGCATCCAAATATCCTCTCTTTTCCAGGCCAGAAGCCAAGATACAGCACATTTTTGGACACACCCAACTGAGATTCTGCCCAAGCCTCCATCCAGAAAGATACGCCAGACCCACAAAATCATTTCCAGAGCAGCAACACAGTTTGCAGTGTTTGCACATGCAAATGCTTGTTTGAACAGCACTGTTTTCACCCCTAACAGTTTACACAGGTAAACAAATGCTGCCTTTCCCCAGGACCCTTAAATTCCTGTTACACTGTGAGTGCCCCCTCATGAGCTGCCCTTTCAGACTGAGTCCCACACTCACCACTGACATCACTACAGTGACACTTGCCACACAGTCAAAAGGTCTCATGGCAGTGCTGGGGAAACCTCCTCATGACCCCAAAACAAATTTCCTTCACAGCTGGAGAGAACCACAATTTACAACTTAAAAGGGGATGATGAAGGTGGAGGCATTACCACTTCAAAATGAAGATTTAGGAGCTTTTTTCCACCATGTGGATTTGAAGGGCAAAAAGGCAGAGGTCACATCTCATTGCCTTATTGGAAGGAATCTGAATAGAGAGCAGGAGCTCTAACAAGAAAACAACTTTCTCTTAACCAGCACTGTCACTAAAATCAAGCAGAACTTTGGACTTGTGTCAAAACTACCTTTGAAGAGAAGAAAAATTTCAGTGTGCTCTTTCCCTGAACTCCCACCGTCCAAAAAACAAAAGAAGAAAAAAAAGAAAACTATAATGTTTCTGCAGGTAAGATCTTGGAGCCTTGGTAGGTGTCAAACAGGGCTCAAAAAATGCCTCCAAGGGGAAGCAGGGTAAACTGTACATTCCTACTTTCAAATATGAAGTGACCAAACTGGTGTGACAGGACTACTTTAATTACATATCAGCTTCAGCCTTTACCATACCCCAGGGTCTGCCCTTTTGACTCAGTGCAGTGCCTGTAGCACTTAACCTGCTCCTAAACACACAGGCTGCATCAGCAGTGCTACCAGGAGTTACAGCAGGGTGTCACATTAAGCCAGTGCTGTCCTAACAGCTGGGCTGTGCAAGTCCCCTGGGACACCTGTTTGCAGGCACAGAAGGATCTCTGTGCTCATGTTCACAAAGCATTTCTTTGTGCTTAAACTCGGGTACTGCAAAGGGTAAGTTTTGCAAAAATGTTTGTTTATCCTCATTGTACAGGAAAAAAGCAAGAATTCTGGTGAGAGCATACGATGGTCCCTAGTTTCAATACAGATTTCAGGCATTGCCACGGATTTTCTGTCATAGCTCTCTTCTTTGCCTACTTTAGTTGTTTCTCAGGGATGACCACATTCTCCACCAAAAGGATAAAGCCAGGATTAGCACTCAGGAGTCTGAGGGCTGCACCACACCAGTTGCCCTGCATTGGACACGTATCAGCTGTGGCAACCATCCCCCTGCTCTCAAGATTTCAATTAGGCACACATCCATTTGATCTCAAAAGAAGGTTCAGAAGATACCCTTCACAAAAGGCCTCAGGAGTCAGTATCCCTCTTCCCATTTTCCCCACCCCAAGAGAAAAACAGACATCCAACACTCTTGAAATATGTTAAGGTCTTGTGGGAAATGGGCTGGCATGTTCCTATCAAGCACCAGCAGAAGGTCAGGACACAGAGCTGACAGGTGGATCCTTATCACAAGGCAGCAGCACAGACATGGAGTTCCATGTCCCCATGGAGCCCCATTTCCCTCCCAGAACTGAGCAGCCAGTGGGTGAACCTAAGATTCCCACAAGGTACAAATCAAAAACCCTTCTCCATGGAAAAAGGAATGCAATAAGAAAAATATGTTGTCTGTCAGCATAAGTCACTCAGAGCAGCAATCTCAAGCCCTTACATCTTGTCTACAGCATTAACTAAGATGTCAAACAGCCCCAACATGCTGATAATCCCACACAGCCCTTTCAAGTGCCACTTAACACCTTGGAGTAAATGAAACATGAAAGCTACAGTCACCAACGGGATCAGACTGCAGCTGCAAGGGGTACAGGATTCTCCGAGCAAGCAAGGACAGGTGTTTTACAACAATCACTATATAAAGCAAACTGTTGGTACATGGCTAGAACAAGACTCTTTGAAAAATGACATACTAAACAATTTAAAAGTCTGCAGAACCAGAAAACATTTACACAAGCTTTGTGACATATTTCCCATTAAAGGACCTTCAGCCTAAGCAGCCTAGGCACTCCTACACGAGATACACCAGAAACACCAGCTCTGTAGTACAGAGAGAACCCAAACATGCTCTGAAAGCACACCTCTGAATATTCCCTGGTAATGTTTTGATCTAAAGGGACAACAGAGTTGTCATATCAGGCTGGTCACTGCCAGCTCCTTGGGTTTGGGTGCTGCAGAGCTCACAGCTCTGATGTGGTGTGAGCTGTGGGGCAGTTGACATCTCACTTACAGATATGTCCTTGTAGAGGTGCACCTGGTCAAACTCAATGCCATGAGTGATGAAGTAATCGATGACTGAAGAGAGCAGTGTCATTTCAGGAAGAGAAAAAATGTCCATAAACTGCTTCAGTGATGGACCCTGGAAAGCAAAAAACAAAAGGAAGACATTAAAACAAAAACACTGGGAATAAAAAACAGTAAAACCAACAAAAAACCTCATATCACCCAGCATCATCTGAAATATATTCCAGGCTATCAAAAGGAAAAACACTACTGTGGGAAGTTCCAGCNTTGGAGGTTTAGCAGAGTGCAGCAGTGTCCTGTCCTACCTCTCAATACCTGAAGTACAGAGGAGACAGGTAAATGTTCAGTGTTAACAGCAAAGATTTACCTTGTCAACTCTGATTTCATTTTTGTGCTTCATGTCATTTTTCTACAGGGCAAGTCCAACCTCTCCCAATTGCCTTCAGTGGCCTTGACTTCCTTAGGCGGACAGAGTGACAGGACTCATGACAAAAACTGGACTGTGCTTTCAGAATGTTACATGTGCTTTTTCTACAACACCCATGAGATCTCCACCTTCATTACAGGCCATCACATGTAAAGCCACACCAGTTGCAGTGTTGAACCCTGGGGAAGATCTGTGCCCACCTACTGCAGGCGTTGGGATGCTGGCAGCTGTCCAAACATTCCAGCTAACAGAGAAACAGGAAAACCCTTAAGGGAGAGTATTTACACACTTCAGCCATATCAGTTCCACTTCTCTTGTTGCCTATTACCAATCTTCCTGTTGCTCATACAGCAACATCAGCATGGCAGACTGAGGAGAACAAATTAAAGACCCCTGCTAAAGGCTCACTCCTCACCTGTTGACACCAGAAGCCATCTTAACCCTTCTTTCATCTTTCTCACTAGTGTGGGAAAATATGCCTCACTCAGTGGCACAAGTTGAGCAGACACTGCTGAATGCTAATGCCATTAATTGTAAATACTTTTGTTCTCTTTGGGATCCACCTATAAGTTCATGGAGTCTATTACATTACTAGGAGAGGAGATTCACCTCTTCACAAAGACTAAGCTGATATCTCTATTTCTGTGGCCAAATTTTTCAATACCAACTACAGGAAAGAAGAAAGCACCTTTACATACAAAGCACAGAAAGCCACCTCAGCATAAGCACCTTGTCCTACAGAAGGCCACAACTTGAAGCATGTTTCATGTTTACAATTATTTAAAAAGAAAAATGAAATCATCTCAAGTTTGGCATGAGTGAGGAGAGTTGCACAGGAGGAGGCCAATCAAGGGCAGTTTACAGACAGAGATCAAATTCTAAACAAAAATGTCCTATTTCAAAGCTGGAAATATCACTGAGCTATAAACAGAGTATATACTTATCCAGAAAGTAACCACTCAGATTAATTGTTCCCAAGAGAGAAAGAGAAAAATCACCAAGTGACCTTGCTGGAGACTTCACAGAGCAGACTCACAGGGGTATTAGCAGAGGAAGTGTGCCCTTCTCCTTCCAGCTTCCCCTAAGGCACCAGAACTAAGGCAAGACACAAAGCAGTTCTGGGAGAAAGGATGTGAACGGTCACACTTGGCCACTCCACCACACCAGACACTCAAGGAAGAAAAATCTCTGCTAATTCCTCTAGTTCAGGCAACCAAAGAATTTTTACAGCTCCTACAGACAGAATGTCAGTATTTTACTGCTCCCTACATTCATGGACTACAACCCTACAAATAATATCCCCTGAGCAGTTCTGAAGGAGTGTGGAGGGAGATCCTTAACATGAAGGGAAAAAAACGCTACCCAAAACCAAAGAGAGAAAGGCATTGGAGCACCCCACTGCTGCTACACACAGAGACCCCCTCCAAACAGCTCACTGCAAACAGAGCACTGCAGGCTGCCCCGGGAGCTTGGGAGCTAGATGTGACCAAGGAACAAGCAGGGAACATCTCCTATCAGTTTTCAAAGCCATTCAGCTCTAGGCCAATAGCCCTAGTCTTTAGAAATGCTTTGCAGATGTCTTTTAGATGCTAAACTGCTAAATAACCTCTGGGGCATATTCCCACTAGAACAAAAACACACACTGCAGCTCACTGGGGACCGAGCCTTTCCAAGGGAGGCTGCAGTCATTTACATGTGCATACAATTCCCTCTGTTTTCCAAGCTGTTCAGAGAGCTGCTGCAACATCCCAGCAGCCAAGGGCTTACAATACCTTGCCATAGAAGTCACTCATCTGGTACAGGGGGATGTGCTGTGTACCACCGTAGAGTTCAATCACCTCTTCATCAGGCACGGGTTTGAGCCCTCTAGACACAAAACAACACAGTTTGTCAATAATCACCAGTCTGCACAGTGCTACAAACACTGGAGAAAAAAAGGATGGGCAAACAGGCTCTTTCTTAAAACTCAAAAATTCCTTCTGCTCAAAAGAGACAGGCAGAGAGCCCAACAGCTCTAAAGATTCCTATAAAATCTTTCCCAAGACATTCTTCAGATACCTCGTTCACTCCTACAAGTTAATTGAGGGGCTTTATTCACATTCCAGCAGAGTCCAGAGGCTTCTGTCTGCTGTCAATTTGCTGACAGGACTGCCCCACCAAATCAGCCCCACGACCTGACTTGGGCAGCACTGGGTAACTAACTTGGTTTGGAGATGTTGCTTCCATGAGATACATCACCTTTAATGAAAAGGTGTAGGAAAAGGGCTTGCTGAAAATGGGGTTTTCTTCTTAATCAGTTTTCCTAAACAGAACAAGATCTTGATTAAGACCATTCAACAGATAAGGCTGTTTTTCCCAAAAACACCAAAAACAGGAGTATAGCTGATCTGTGCAGCTCATAACATCAGGTTATCTGACTGCTGCAGGTTTTGCCTCTTGCACAATTTTGATGACTGTTTGCTCAAGCAGTCAGCAACTTTCTCCTTTTCTACTCAGTTATGATACAGCATCTAAGAAGTTAAATGTTGCCTCAGTTGTGCTCAACAGCAAAGGACAGTTTAGAAGGACACTCCAAAAGAGATAGTTACAAAAGGACACTAGGGAAAAAAATTAAAATGTGTTTTCACTAAAAATCTCTTTATGAAGCTGAAGTAAAATATGGGGCAGTACAAAACCTCTGGTCCCCTCACACCATAAGCTGGCACTCAAAGAAGCCAATTCTCTCTGGTTATGAAACTCCCTTTTTAATATTCTTAGAGTGTTTACTGTAACTGAAGCTTAACAGCAAAAGGGCAGAGATCAAGGAAAAAAAAACACATCGGCTTCCATGCTCAGGAAATACAACATAGGATTCACAGGAGATTTGCTTTTGATATTTATAAATTACTACTTCTTACACACCAACCCCACTCCTCTCTGGAGCAAGGTGTTTTCTCAGTCTCCAGTCTCACAACTCTTAGGAGAAAAATTTGTTCTGCACTGTTTCAGCCACTCCTTCCAACGCATACCCAGCTCTTTGTAGAGAACTAAAGGAAAAATAGGACAATCCAGGACTTAAAGTGAGCCCAAATTCTGATGCATTATTACTTTATTGGCATGTCTGTGTGGCTTTAAGATGTAATTTGCACACTCAGATCACTCTCCAGGCACAGCAGAGCATTGCTGGGATACACTCCTGCC
>VZTT01053211.1:10025-38173 GCA_013400855.1 Buphagus erythrorhynchus
TCTGAAGAGAGGGAAAAAAATAAAACAAATACAAGGTAGAAGTTAATCATGAGGCTGAATTCTGATACAGTGATGGAGTTGTTCTGATACAGTCAGGAGTTGTAAAGGTGACAGATGGGCAGACTGACAAACATGTACTTATACCTTGAGTACACAGCTCCTAGCAATTTCCAAGTAAGACTGATGTCCATAAATCACTAAGACACTCTGGAACCAGATTCATTCAAATTTATTTAAATAATTTTATTTTTTGAAGTCCACATTGTGCTTCTTCATGCTCTCATGGGATACAAGGGTAAAAAAAAAAAAATCAAAATCTGGCATGGAAACTCCCGGGATTTCAAACTCCTTTCTCTAAAGGAAATCCTCTTTCTACCTTTGCTGTACTAAAATTACCTGAATCCCAGAGGCATCAGTCGTCACTGTCACACAAGCTGTCCTGGTAAAGGATTATGAATGTACAATGGTAAAATTCTGGGAAATAATTAAACAAGCAGGAGATACCCAAAGATAAAGCAGAGATGAGAATAGGAGGTGGACAGACTTGAGGAAAAGTCACCAAACCCTGCTACACAGCTCAGGTCAACCCTTCAGTAAAGGCAAGTTTAAGGATACAATTGTAAAAACCACAACTTTGAAACAGAGCCCTGATTAGCTGTTCTAGTTCAGATGAGAACTCACACCCAGTTTACCATGGAATGTTTTAATAACAAGTACCCAGTACTGAAATTAGCCACAGACAGCTCGAAAGCCACTTTTATCACCTCTCCCCAGCCTTGCATTCCTCTCTTATTTCTCAACCACTCTGGCCCCACACACATAATCCTTCACCAGGGAAGGTGTCAGGTCAGGCTCAACTGCTCAGTCTTCTCACCACAGGCAGTCAGGATTCTGAAAAAACCGACCAGTTCTGTGCATCTCATGGGCTCATGGCTCTGGAAGGAGGCTGTGGAACTGCACTGCAAATGTAAGACACTCAGAACCAAAAGCCAGGTAAACAAAACCTCACAGGACATGAGAGGCTTGACAGGTCTGTCCTCCATGTGATCCCCATCCTGTGTCACATCCCCATTCTCAGAGATGAGAAGGAGCTACCACCACACCCAGCAAATCTACCCTGCACCAAACACCCTCTTGTTTAAAACACAGGTCTCCTTGTGCTCATCTACCCTCAGATCAGCATCACCAGCTCTGCTACCTCCCAGGTGGGACCAGACTTCCCAGACTGGAGCAGGTGCTGTTGGTGCCAGTTCATTAAAAATGTGACCAGATAATGCAAAGGTACAGGGACAGGGTACATAACTGTCCAGCTGGGAGCCTGTGATTCCTGCATGGAGGGAAACTCCAGGAAAACAGGTAGCCAGTGAAGCAACTCTACCCTGCAACTATGAGCTCCAAATAAGAACTGCCAGAGGCAGGAAGACAGGGAAATGGGAGCAGCACACAGCTCTCTCAACCCAGCAGCACTGATCCCAGGGGACACTGCAGCTGGCCCAGCTAGAAGCAGCCCTAAGGCTGCTGTAAGTCTCATCTCAGAGGGAGTCACAGCCTCCAGCTACATCCCAAATCATGCATCTCTCCTGCTGCATCCTGAATCACACGGTCAGCGCTCTGCTGCACCTGAGGAGTGGGTTCAGAGTATTTATAGGTGTTTGCATCCAGCCAAGTGGTTCAGTCTCTTAACAAGCTTCAGTGGAAGCACCTGTTTTCAGCCTTACTTAAGAAACAGTAGTTCTGAGCCTTCTTTCAGCTGTTACCTCTGTAGAAGACTTGACATCAAGACCAGCTGATGAGTTCAGAAAACAGTCTAATAGCAACCTTACCCCAGCAATTCTTTGTGCTTAAGTGACAAAAATTCATCTGCTGGGGAGCAAAATCCCCAACTGCCTCTCCTAACACTCCAGCTGTAAGCCCCTAGGGAGGCACCTGAGCTGGCTCATGAGCAGCCTCCAACAGCACAACAATCTCAAGGAGCATCAGAAATCCCCTGCATGTGGCCTGTGAGTGGGGCCTGTGGGCAACTCTCCAAGGGAACTATTTCTGAGGACTTTGGTGTTCCAGTAAGGAAAGGGCAGCACTGGTTTGTGGCTAGCAAACAAAAAGAAATGCAAACAAACATGAACTATTAGAAAGGATCCCAGGTTTAGGTATTAGTTTTACTGCAGTCTTCTCAGCTGAAGAGAAACTAGCCCACCCAATTTCCTCTGTGAAGTAGGGCTGTGGTGTGCTTTTACCCCCAGCAGCCACAACTCTTCACGCTTACAATGCTGTCATTTTCTGTAATTAGGCACTAGGTCACTTCCCCTTCAGGCTCCAGAAGAAAGGTAACACCCACAAACATACAAACGTGGTGCTGTCAGTGAGGTTTTCTTCAGGAACCTTGAATCAAGAAATCGCTTGTTAGACAGCCACCTAGCGTTGGGTACCACTGCTCTCCAGTGGTCACAAAAACCACAAGGGCAAAGGTTTGAGAGAAAATTCGAGAAAAAAAGAAGAAATCTTTGTTTTAAATCCACAGACTTACAAAAGCCATAAAAATAATCTTTGCAAACCAGCAGCAATGTAGTTACATAAGTCTGCAAAATTCTATTGTGGACCTCAGGCCTTCCCAAAGATAAAAGTTCATATTGATAAATCAATACCACTTTTTACTAGCTGTGTGAAAACCCTTTTAAATCTTCAAACAAAAAATTTGCAAATCTATGTGGCTGCTTCCCCAAAAGCCTTCTCTCTCACTCTAAGCCCCCTCCTGTGCTCACATGCTCTTCCACAAACAAATGCATGCAGCAAACAAAAGTCCAGGGTCCACACAGGTTAAGGACAGCACATGGTTCTAAGCATACAATGCAACAGCCAGCTCCAAAGATTAAAGAACTTGTTAGCATTTCTTTCTGCAGACTGCAACAGTGAGCTGAATTTAAATTTATTAAGTGAATTTCCCAAAAATTGAAACAAAGGAAAACCCACACTCCTTCAGCTCTGCTGGAAATGGAGAGAACATGGCTCTCATATCAGCAGAACTCCACATCCTCCTGTGGGATTATGGACACTGCTCAGCTGGTGAGGACACACAGCATCATACTGAAGATGACACCAGGCTGTGTTTCTGTCCCTTCTGTGAGTAACAGGGTCCAGGGTCTATGCAAATAGTGCCAAACACAGGACCTGGCAAACACCTCCTCAGAGACAGTGAAGCTCCAGAAGATGCCTGTCCCCAGAAGGGAGGGTTTGGCTTTACTGCCTGGATCACAGATTCCCCAAGGGCTTCATAAACATGCAGCAGAAATGCTCCTGCTGCAGCCCTGCAGAAACAGCTGCATGAGGCTGATGGTCCTCCCCAGGTCCTGCACCATCCTGCTCAGAGCTGTTGTCCCTGCAGCCATTCCTCCTTACAATCTGCAGCACTCCCACTGCTCACCTCCTGTTGCTCCCATGGGAGCATATTTTTCCACCATAATGTGGAAAAACAAGCTTTCCCATCTCCAAACCACCATGGCACCACATCCTAGCCCAGGACAACTGCATTATCTTAAAATGCTGTGGGGGACTGCAAAGAAGAATGTCACAGAACATCCCACTTGCACTCAAAGAAGGCACAGTCACAGGCTGGCTCAGTGAGTGGCACTGGGATAGGAAATATCTTGGAAAAGACCATCTGAACACTGCTGGCAATTCAACAGATGGTTCCAGTTGCAGGAAGACATCATTTAGAGCTGGAATCAGTTCATATGTCTCCCACCCTCTTGTCTCATGCTCCACTACTGCATGCTTCTGTCACACTGTCATCATCTCCTATGAAAAATGCCTGCTACTTTCTACCGCTCCACACTCACAAGGCTTTTTAACCACCTTTTTAGTTGTGCTGATGTCTGGAAAGGGTGACCTGGAACAGAGACTAGGAAGAGCAAAAGGAATAAAATAGGTATTTATTGAAATACCTTGGCCAGTGCCAGAGCCTGGCTGAGGCTACACCCATTTGTCAGCATAAATACATGCATGAGCTCTCTTCAGACCAGATAAATACATAAAGCTATTTCTGCTTTTTTAGATGCTTTTTCACCATGTCCACAATCTCAGTCCAAGGTGGGTCTGAGAGGCAGGCAGCAATTGAGGCACTTTGCAAATGTGGATGACTGACAACAAAACAACAGAGTTTTACACAAAGCTGAGTCTTTAAAACTTAGAAGAGTTTGCCCCTAACAGGAGTGATGATACCATGTTCCCATGCTGCAACATCTGTGACACTAATCAGGCCTGCTTCCCAAAATGGATACTATATATAATACCCTACTATCAGGTGATTTAATCAGAGGAAAACACAAGAGCAATAGGAAAGGACTCAATCCACCTTTGGGTGGCTGCAAGCACTCCAGACAATACTTTAGGCCCTATCTACAAAGGTTTGCCTTCTGAAGGAATGATACTGAGATTTTACTCATTCCACAAAGCAGACATGGCAGTTCCCACATGTTCTTTGCCTTCCCTGTAAGCTGGTGCTGATGTGTACAGATCACAGCTCTGTGGCCTTGCTGTCTAGACAATGTTTTCTCCTCTCTTATCAACTCTTTAGAGCAGGGTCCCATTTATTTAAACTGTGTCTGCACAACACTGAACACAAGGGGCTCCTGTTCATATCTGGGGCTACCCAATAGCACTGGCAGTTCACTTTAACTCAGCCAATCCACAGGGTGGGACCCTTCAGTGCAAGCCTGAAACACTGTGGGTAGAATCTGGTGAACGAGCTCAGAGATCAGGGAATTTTTTCCACTTCAGACTAGATTTACCTGGAGTTACAATACGAACTCCAAAAAAGAACCATTTAAGGCCCAGACTGAAAAGGTTGAGGAGTTGTTTACTGCACTGTTACCTCCAGCTGTAAGTTGAGCCTGCTCACCATTTCACTGAGCACTCTAAACCCAAAGCACGACCTGGCCCATCCCTAGGGGCTGTGAGGGGTGCTAAGTCTTCCCTGCCATCACAACTCATCAGCCACTCTTCCAGAACAGAAATGCAAGTCCACTCCTGGTCCTACCAACCAATTTGGGCCAAGACAGAAGTTTCCAAACCTGGGCTCTTTCAGATGGTAAAGCCTGAACACACAGCTCACTGCAGTGGACATAAACTGTAAAGAAGAGCCACTACCATACTTTGCTCTGATTATCTCTTTAGATACAGAAACAAAGATTGATTTTTCTTCAGGGAATACCAGCAATAAAAGGGGGAGAATACTGTATTTTTATTACCTTAAACCCACCATATTCTGCATAATTAAAGCACTGCTTCTCTTCCTCCCATTAGTTATTTGTTTACTGTACTGTTATACAGTAACTCATCTTTTGCAACTCATTTGCCAATGAGGCAAATTTAACTTGGAGCAAAATCTAAGGCAGAATTACTAAACAGCCACTCAGAAAAGTAGAGGAAAGCCACTCTGAGCCAACTCAGCCAGCTCAGATTGATGCAGCACCCATCCAATATTTAATATATTTCACAAACTGTGCAGGCTTCTTGTTTGTACTGGCAGAAGCAGACTTAGATCCATTTTGATGTTGATACATTAACATCAACACCAAAATCTTACAGAGAAAACAATGTCTGCTGTGTTCTTCTTCCCATGCCCAGCCTACCCACACTTTCTATCATAGGTAATACTCAAAGCCACTGAAAATGTCAATTTTCCTTTGTACCTCTTCTGAGCTTTTTCCAAAGGTGTGAACTAGCTTTATCACCTCATCAAGTTTTTCTTATTTATAGAGACAAGGAAACTCTATCAAAGTATTTATTCTCTTTACATGTTTCACAAGAATAAGAATGTCAGTACCTATCTGATTTTTGTTTAAATAGCTGGTATGACTGTGAATTAGGTATTTTTTCATCTATTTTGAGGAAGGGGCGCTTGGTGGCTGGAGGAGAAAGTTCACAATACTTATGAGCTTTGATTTAAAACACACAGAGAAACCCAGCATTAAGTAGCTGGAACACCACTTCCTTGATTCAACTCATTTGTCAATATTTGACTGACTTACAAATAAACATTTTTCTTGATTAAAGGGTAAATTAACAAAACCTACCCCCTACAATATAGTAATGGAAAAGGTTTTGCAGTTGATGTAAAGTCAGGGACATTCCCTTTCCACAGCAGGCAGTTCAGTTGAAAATTCCTAGAAAAACCACGTGCCTATCACTTCTGCTGCTGCCAGACTCTTGGCCTGGAGGTGAACTCTGGCCAGTGAGAATCCTTTGGAGCAGCACTTCTCTAGGGGTCTGGAAGAAAGGGACAGCTGTCTTCAGGCCCAATTCCTCATGATTCCTTCAAGTACTCCACTAGAAAAAGACAGAACTATCTAAGGCCCATGGGGAACAGGTGCTGCTTTTGCTATATTGAACATAAATACAGCACAAATAAAGGAACTGAAGGACAGCTGAACAACTGCAATTATTTTTCCATTTTGTGGTGTCTTCAGGCCAAGATTTGATGACTCTGGAAGACAGACTTCAGCCAAACACCTTAAGAGATGTGCTAGAAGTTAATAAAACCTTTCTCCTGTATTGCCTATTAAAAGCTCATGCCTCTTCCCAGGTATGTGCACATCATAAATATCCTCTGAGAACTGCTAGTTTATAGCTGCTACTATAATACAGAAAAATAAAAGAAATAAAAAATTTCACCGCTATTATCTTTAAAATTAAGTAATTAATGCAACATGCCATGCCAAGGAAGCTAGAAGTTTTAATGTGAATGATCACTGTACCCAAACTAGCACCTTTCCAGGACCTATTACACTTCAGGGTGACTTTCTAAGACAGGAAAGAAACCCTACAACAGGCAAATCATGAAGTCCCACCAGCAGTAAGCACAGGCATTGCAGAGTGTGCTGGCCCCAACACTGTCAAAAGGATCAGGTGGAATGAAGCATGTCAGACTGAGAGACTGCAATACACAGGTGGTAGTGGCTCCAAAATTACCAGGTAGAANCCAAAAGGATCAGGTGGAACAAAGCATGTCAGAGAGACTGCAATACACAGGTGGTAGTGGCTCCAAAATTACCAGGTAGAAAACATGCAAGCATCCTTTCCTCATGGATATTCAGATTCAAGGCACATTAGGCCTGCTTTTCAGAATTGCTTCACCGTTGCTTAGATATAGATGTGTCATACACAGCAATATTTAAGAGGAGGACTAACTGCTTTGCTGAGATTACTTTATACCTTTCCAAATGTAACCTTTCTGTCTGAATTCCCTGATTATATCAACAGGAGATATCCAATGAACCTACCTAACCAAACCCTGTTTCCACAGAGTGTAACAGAACTATCACACTGCATTTTCCCCAGGGCTAGGGAAATTTATTTGGCTTTCTTACCAAATATGTATGTTGAGTGGCAGCAGGAAAAACAAGCAAATTAAAAGACACAATACAGGCTCATCTATACTCAGGGCTTGCCAGCTAAGTAAATGCTGAAAAGTACAAGAACATACCTTTTCCCTTCAAGGTGTCCCAAATCTTTTAAACAGCTTTGGCAGGACACCCGTGAACATTCAGCTGCGTGTTATCCAACACGTGGATAAACTTACTTTGCTTTAAAGAGGGACAGTCAATGCTTGTAGAGTACGAAAACAGAGCCCATACCTAAAGCACATGCTCCCAACTCTGCTCATAAAGCATCCCAGCAGCCCGGCTTACTAACACTGAAGCTGCAGGTCAGCCGGTGGCCTCACACCTGCCTGGGCTCTCATCTCATGAGATCTCATGATGCTCAGCGATCACCAGGTGCTTTCTAGGGCTGCCAAAGAGACCACACCAGACGCACCACTGGCAGCACTTTGCACTCTCCTTCAGGCCTTTCATACTGTACTTTGTCCATTATCTCCGAGTCTACAGCCAGGAAGAAGCGAGCTTTGGCTGCAACGTAGTGAAAGTGCTTTAGGGTGTCTCCAAACCTGCTTCGTCCACAGAGCCAGAGTGAAAGTCTCCCACAGCCCCATCCCGCTGCCAGCACACACGGGGACCGCCGGGGCACCCCTCAGCTCCCCGGCCACACCGGTCCCTTCCCGAAGGGCAAAAGCCCCGCGGCTCCCAGACTTTCCCGTCCGAGGGAACCCGGCCGAGCGCTGCGGGCAGGGCGGGCAGGCGGCCTCGCTACGTACCCGGAGACAACCTTGCCGCTGAGGATCTCGGCGGGGGCCATGGCGAGGGCTGGAGGGCGGGCGAGCAGCGGGCCTGCAGAGGCGAGCACGGCGGGGCTCCCGGGAGGTCTGCGGGACGCGCTGTCCCCTCTCCTGCCTCACTCCCGCCCCACGTGGCCCCGAACTTTCGGCGGTCCCGGTCCCGGCCCCGGCCCTGCCGCGCAGGCGCTGCCCCCGCCCCGGCCCGCCCCGCGGCTCCCTCAGCGCGGGCACCGCTCCCGCTCCCTCCCGCGGCCCGGCCGCAGCGCGGGCGAGCGGGGCTGAGGCGAAATGGCTGCTGAAACGCCCTCCAAAATGCCCTCCAAAATGCCCTCCAAAATGCTTCCGAGGCAGCGCTCCCGGGCCTGCCCGGCCCCTGCTGCACGCAGAGTGGGGCCGGCGGGAGGGGAAGGGCGGCCGCGGAGGGAGCTGGGGGATGCGGATGCTGGGCTGTGCACAGCGAATGCATAGGAAAATCCCACATCGGTGTAGGAATAATCTCTGTTTCTTGTCCTGTGGTTCTCGTAACGGGTTGTGCCAAGAGCAGAAGAGTAGAATCATAGATTCACAGAATGGTTTGGGTTGGAAAGGAGTTAAAAGATCATCTGGTTTCATCCCCCAGCCATAGGGGGGCACCTTCCACCAGACCAGGTTGCTCCAAGCCCTGTCCAACCTGGCCTTGAACGTTCCCAGGGATAGGGCATCCACAGCTTCTCTGGGCAACCTGTGCCAGGGCCTCACCACCCTCACAGCAAAGAATTTCTTCCCAATATCTAAATCTACTCACTTTTCAGTTTGAAGCCATTCCCCCTCGTCCTATTGCTACATGCCCTTGTAAAGCACCCCTCCTTCTTATTTGCATTAAAAAAAAAGTAATTTTAATTTTTTGGATTTCAACACATTTATCCAACATAAAGTCACCAAACCAGTGGCTGACCAGAAAGAGGGCGATGAAAAGTAGGGTGCGATTGTGGCCTAAATTCATAAGAGTCCACAAGAGTGAGAAACAGGTTCCTAACAGTGGCCTCCAGGGGATGTATTTGCACTAAGTAATCCCATTAAAACTGGTGAAGATGGTAGTTTCCTGTCAGATCCATACAGTTGTCCACATGTACTGTTATTTGCATAACCAGTGCTTTTCCTTACTCTGCAGACCAGTGCGTGTGTTTTAGGGCCTTTCTTAGATAGTTGGTTGTCAGTGGTTTTCTCACATATGTGGCAAATGAATGATTAACATGCAGCCAGAGCTGGGGATGGAAAAAGCAGTTAAATATCACTGAGACAGACTTGCCCAGGCAAGATAATGCTGTGACCCAGAGAACTGTTACAGAACTCATCAGTGTTCCCTGCTAATGTCTTAGCACATGGTTAGAGAACAGGTCCATGACTCAAGAAACTGGTGCTAAAGTTCTGGGGCAGAGAACTGGCAGATGGGGATTGATGCTGGGCTGACCCCGCAGTGTTAGATTGCTGTTGGGGAATAGTAGCACATTCCTGTGCCTCCAGTAAATCAGTGCTCTTACTGTTTTGGGACTAGCAACATCTGCCAAATGTTGGCAGTACAGCAAATAAATAGGATAATCTCACTGCAAATCATCAAGTTATGGAGAATCAGGACTGCATGTTAGAACAGCGGTGTTCCTCCTGAGAATTTGAGGCTGAAAATGCCTGTGTGAAGTGCTTTCACATAGACTTTTGCTTTACATAGAATGCATAGGTTTGGAAAAATAGTTATCTGTTCCAAAGAGTTTGCTGAGAAAAGTTTCAATCTTGCTACTCCATAATGTTCTCAGCTCACAAAGGGATTTGGGTGGCTCTCGGATTTTGAGAAGAGAGAAATGCAGGTCTTGCAGCTTCCACTTGGGGCACAGAATTGCAAGGATAGAAATATACAGGCCTTTCTGTTTCAGAAGGTCAGAGATTTTAAGGTTGCTTCTTTGGCATTCTAGGAGGGGAATATGAACCATACATAGTTCAAAACTCATCTGAGTTTCCTTTCATACACTAGAAAGTGATATCTTTTCAGCTTTTATCTGCTCTTTTTTCTGTCGAGGCTAGAGATTGCTACCTTGAGTGATTAAATTACCTTAAGTTAACAACGTGTTGTAATTGTAGGATAAAAGGTCAGAAATTTTTCTTTAGGAGTGACTTGGAAAAGAGAAAAAACATTGTAGTTTAAGGCTTTTATGTGTTAAAAAAGAAAATCTATAGGAATAAATACAAAAAAGCTAGAAGAAGTGTCTTTTCCCCCTTCATTATGTATTCCCTGTATTTTCTGGAATGCAGCAACAAGCACTTGCAGTATTATACAGTCAAAACTAAGATTACACAATCGGTCAAGAGGAGGGATTTTTCTAGGCTGCTTAAAATTCTGTGCCTTAGTTGTTTCTTCTGTTGCCTTTATCTGAGGCCTGAATGAACTCTTGGAGGGGGAAATGACCCAGTGTTTAGAAAAAATAAACCAAACCACAAAAGATGTACTCCTTCAGCTAAGGACTTAAGGCTAAGGATAAGCTCACAAAAACAACTTTTGCCAAAAATAGACCTAGCAGTCAGGATTGCAGTGTAAAAATATCAGACAGGAAAAGAAAAAAAAAGAAAACACTTTTTTTTTTAAATATTCAGGTGACCTTACTTGCAGAGTGAGTAAAAGACACTGTTGCCATCAGGAGCTGGAGATTCCTACCCAGAGCTGCTAACTTGCATGATTTACATGTGTGTGTGAGCAATAAATCTCCCTTCTTGCTTTTCTTAGTGCCTCAGCTTTTGAATAATACATATGTCATGATGACAGATGAAACTTTGAATATTACCCAAATTTATTGCAGGAAAGGAACTAAGAATACTTCCAAACAACTTCTTCTATTACTTCTTTAGTTTTTATCCAGATTCTAATTTTCAGGAAGGGACAGACTCATGAATTTTAAATATACTTATGCCAGAAAATCAGACTAACCTTCTTTTTTTCAGAGCAGGAAGTCCTTTTGTATTTCTAACTTGTCTGATGTAGCAGTCAAGCTGGGATTTTTTCTCAGAAGTTGTGTACATCATGTCTCTAAGTAGGAACATGTTCTTTAACATTTATTCTTAATTTTCATCCTGAGATCAAAATGCTGGAAAAGGAGAAGGAAAGGAACAGAAAAGGGTTTATATGATGAGCAATGGCTGAACAGGCCTTTCTGCCCAGCTCAGAGCCATATCCAGCCCTGAAATGCAGTAAAAAAGTTAAAGTTCCTATTCATGTATAGGAGCTCTCAGAGAAACACAGTGTAAAGGAGACAAACATTGTGAAAATGTTTACAAAGTTGACAGCAAAATCAATGTTTTATGCATTCAGTATCAAAGCAGGCTTACTGCTTAGTGGTTGTTAGGATAAAGAGAGATCAAAACAGTTAGTTTGGGATAGGCTGAAGCCCAGTGTAAGAGTTCTCTCTGCTCTGAGTGTTGTTCCAGCATAGTCATTCTCCCTCCTTCACATCCCTGCCAGGATCCCTGGGTTTGATTTGGCAACTCCCATAGTGTGACTGTTTACCTTTGCATCCGCCCCCTCTTACCCAACATGTCAAAAGTTATGAAGCTTGCTCTTTAAAAAAACCCCAAAGGCTGCAAAATGCATGCCAGAAAGACTTTCAGTGTTACTGGTGAGCTATCAGCTGTGCCTCTGATGACACAGGGCCCCAGAACCTGTGATTTGTCATAAGAAACTGATCCCAAACCATCAAAGTGAGGAAGAACTTTAAGCTTTGCTTTACCCATTAAGTGGGATGGCTAGGATAGGACATTGTCTCTATTAAAGGGGAGGAACAGACAAGTTAGATTAGTTTTATTAACTTTGGTCAGAAAAGAGATTTTGAGAAAACCTGTTCTCAGGAGCAACCAGAAAACCAGTGTTAGACTTTGATACTTCAAATGTTTAGGGGGAATTTTTTGTGCTTAAAGATGCCCCACTGAACAATGAATGACATTACCCAAGAATGTACCTTCATCTACCATGATGAGGTCACAGCTTTGTCACTGGGTAACAGTGACATGTTTAAATACATTCTACTGGTCCACTCTCCCTTTGATCAGAGGATGACCGAACGTTGACGTAAGGCTTGAGATTGATCTCAGTGTACGCTCTTTGGAACAGCCCTTACAGCTAAGCTGTGTTGATGAAATAGTAGATGGCTTGAGCTATGATTTCTTCCACCATGAAGTGTTTCCCGAGTGTAGTTGTCTCCTAATCTGTTTAGCCATATCATGTTCCATCACTGAAATAAGAAGGTGGTGACACAGCCAGCTGTTGGACAGTCACTACAGAAGTTGCTCTCCTGGGTTAGGATGGTGTTTCCTCTCTGACTTTCTCATGGTTCCTGGTCTCATGCCTGAGCCAGCGGAATACATACTTGGAGTGCTCTTTGTCCATTTCAGTGCTAAGGCAGACAAATTAACCAATTCACTTCCAAGCACAGATTAAACTCCAACAAACTGGGTTTTTTTATAAAACCTGTGAAGGGTACTTTCATCATAGGTATTTCTGGCAGGGAGGTAAAGCTGGTTGTGCCCCACAAAGTTGCAGTAGCAAACAGACCTCTCAAATGCTTTCCTGACCCCTGTCTCAATCTTGCTAATCACTTGCCTACCATGCAGGGCTTTTGTATTGTTTTCCATCACTCTAAAGACAGCAACAACAGTTCAGATTATCTCTGAATTTCCACTTGTGTTACTATGCCAATGACACAAATTTGTGTAGCTGAGTGAATTTTCCATTGGCTGTTTTTCTTGTTCTTCCAGCTAGCTTCCTCTAGCTACATCATCTTACCTTCACACAGAAATCCAACAGTTCCCATTGACCTCCTAGGGATCCTGCGCAAGGTCTTGGTAACAGTTTGAAGAATTTTGTGTCGCACTTGATTCCACTGAGAACAGTGCCAGAGTGCTTGATAAATGTGGGCCCTAGGTTGTCCTAACTCTTTGATGTCAAGAGAGAATTCAGATCAAAGAGACCATTTTCTTAGTAGCCCCCCCTCTCACATAGTAACCATTCCTAATACTTCTACAGCATGTTGAGACACTCCATGCAATAAACAAAAGCCTAATTCATTGTCCCAACCTGCCTGTGAGTCGTGTATTACCACATTTTCCAGATAAGGTAGCTGAGAAAGAAGGGAATATTGATTGCCTAAAGCAGAATACAAACTGAAGCAGTGGCGCTGTGATTAACTACCTTGACATTTCCACCTCCTCCTAATTCTCTTTCGCTAAAAATTTTTAGTTAACAGTGTGTGCCTACAGAGGACTTCTCCCTTCTTTTGCCTAAGAGCTGAGTAGTTTGGTAGTTACACCAAGAACTGCTCCGTTAATAAATGAGGCAGAGCCTGATGAGGCACATTGTTCAGAGACACATTGCTAATGTTTGCCCTGAAGCTGCGGAAGGTGTTCCTTCCCTCATGCTCAGCTGCATCAGGGAAGAAAAGCAGTGATTCCAGTGATTTAATCTCACAAGTCTGCAGAGATCTAGTGCCTGTCCTGCACATCTCTAGGAGAAGGATTTCTCAAAAGAACAGTAAGGCTTGCTCATATCTGCTACTGTGAGCTCTCTCTGAGCTTCCCGATTCATAAACCAGCTAGAGATCGCATTAGAAATTCTTTGCCATGAAATGGTCCATCCTTTACTCCTGTCCACAACACCTTTAAATAATCCAGCAAGGTAGTGGTAATGTTTTGTCCTATGTCAGCCACAGCTGGCAAGAAGCTCAATAAGGACCTTTCTGATCCTCTCTTGTTTTGAAGCTTTGAATTTTGACATGTGTAGCCTGAGCACCCTGGTGCAGATGCTTGTATATGTAATAATTCTGCTCTGGAGCCCCAGTGTTTTGCAGATAAAAATGTGATGAGCCTGTACTCCAAACTGTTCCTGAGAGAGTGGCTGGTGCTGCCTGGGCCACAGGAAGATTCAGAGCCTGTAGACTTGCAATGGAATGGGAATATGGTGAGCTCAGCAGGGAGAAGGCTGCTTGGCCTGTGATTCCTCTTTATGGCCTAGAAGCCACGAGAAGAAAATGAATAATCCTTCCAAGAGGAGCTGTGCCAAGCTGGGATATTGCTGGTGTCCCTTGTGCCCACCAGAGACAGCAGTGTAGGACTGGCAGGCAGATTCTGGAGGATCATACAGGATCAGCAAAGACAATATTGTAGCAAGGAATCAACAAGACAATCAGATTGTGCCCTGAGACCTCTCCTGCGGTGTAACATTGACACCAGTGCAGGCACTGACACTGTGGATGTTCATGATGGGATGTCAGAATAGGAATAGATAAGCAGTATGGTCTGAGTTGCTGCCACAGTTTAGAGCAGTTTAATTTGAAATGTGCTTACTAGCTGATGTTTCTGGATGGCAGGGGGCACAAAGCATGCTGACTTAGGACTGTGAAGAAAATTTATTATTTCTTTTCCTCAACCTTAGAAAAAAACTTAAGCAGAGAGCTGTCCATAGCCTGCATCCACAGTCATGATGAGTGCCCAAAAATGGTTTTAACTTCAAAGGCCTTGAAGATGGAGTGGAAGAAAGACCTTTGCTTCTACAGCTATCTGTTATGCATGGCCCTCTGTGGAGTGGTTTGTGCCCCAATGTCACCTTCCCAGGTATGGCTGCAGTACTGTTCCATCTCCTGCTTTCCATGGAGATCCACAGCTCTGTGAGAAGAAGGGGAGCATCCCAGAATTGGTTGGATGGAACATGGGTGCTTCTGTTTTTGTTGTTTGTGCAAGAATACTTTCCTGGTTTGGGAAAGCACTTTGTAATGTGTTTTTGTCCAAAGTCCCTCTCGAGCAATTCTGGCTTAGCTGGATCCAAGTGGTGTTGAAATCAGTGAGGTTGATTCTGTGCCTGTTGGTTCAGGAAATTTGTGTATCATCATGTCTCCACCCCTTATCAGTGGATTTCTCTTGAGATGTGATGTTATCGTTCATCATCATTGATGTTAGCAATATTAATGGCATTTTAAGAGTGAAAAGTACAAAACATAATAATTGGTTGTCCTATAAAGAGAAACTACCATCCTCATGCAGGCTGAGGCCTTAGGTTTTGTTGAAAAGGAGTCTGTCAGTGGCATTATTAACATAAATATTTAACTTGATTTTATATAAATACTTTTTATTTGCATGAGTAACAGAATTAAGCTCTTTAAACTCAGCATATTCAGCCATGGTACTGCTGTACATCAGGGCTGGATTACTGGGAGTTGGGGGAAGCCTTGCCACTCCTATGGCATTGACATCTCTCTCAGCTGCAGCTGAAGAACCATAAATTCAAGCTAAAAGTGACTCTATGCTGGAATTGAATTGATCAATCTGTGAATAACCTAAGGTGCTTATCACACAGGAAAGGATTCATTTGGGGTGCTTTCTCTTGCTGCATATGGGGAAGCTTTAGAGTGGAGTAGGGGTGTGTATCCTGAGAGGTCAGGGTTCTGTGTGGTTGCAGGCAAGAGTCTGGGCATGAAGAGCTGTGTGTGCATCTTCACTGCCCTCAGCTTGTGTCTTGGCAGCTAAAGCTCCTTCCCCACCTCACTGCAGCCAGTGTGAAGCATTCCACAATTACCTTTTAAATGTAAGAACGGATGCTGGTAGCTCTCAGTGTGAGGTTTATTATCTCTTATTTAAGTGTGATTATTATGAGGGGAAGAACATCCACATTAGAGCTCAAATTGCTTACAAACACCAACATACACTCACACTTCCCTTTAGTCTCTGTGATTTACCATTTTCAATTGTCCCAGTGCTGCTCAATCAGCTGGAAAAACAGTTGGGATATAGTGCTTGGCTTTTATCCTGGCTGTTTCCCACCAGTACCCATCTTAGAGATGATGCAGGCTTAGACCTGGAAGATTTATAACATGTTATAACAGAGGGCTTCTATGAAGGAGAATTGGCCAATTTGTCTGCTTGCCATTGGCCAAACGACATCTCCTGAAAGCCCTGGGAGGCAGGGAATGGAGGAGTCTGGTGGGTTGCTGGTGTCCTGCCAAACTGCACTGCAGGGTAGATGTGGCAGAGCCTGTGCCGAGCATCTGGATAAGCTCAGGCTTTCTTTCTAATTGTCTCAAATATCACCATGACACAAACATGTGCTTCTGAGCTTGGGCTCAGAAACCAGGCAGCTTGACTGCAAGATGAATTTGGGCTTAAAGCTGAACAGACTGGCTTAGAGTGAGTGAACAGCATTACACAGGTGTAGTGGGTGGCCCTGTCTGGGTGCCAGCAAACACTGCTCATGACAATGCTGAAGTAAAAAAATTATGTCCCATGCCGCAGAATTAACAGATCTCAAATACTTCCTTGTGGCAGGTTAAGAAATTACCAAATACAGAGTTGAGTGATGCAAAGAATTCCCACTCCAAACCCCATCCTTGGGCCAACCATTCAAGCTTTGACTAAGATAACAGGCTAAAAAGTCCCTTGTTTTGTTTTGTTTTAGGTGTCACTCTGCTATGGCAGGATCCTAGGGTAGTGCTGTTCCTGCTGTGGTGCTGTGATGGAGCACGCTGTGACATCCCAGCCCACTGAAGTGGGTGGGAATCTTGCCATTTGTTCTGTGACTGTCAGTTACTTCTGTTATCACAGGTGATGCAACGTCTGTGGTACAATGATACAAACGTCACAATGTAGGTGCTTGACCCAGTGGGAAAAAAAAAGCAAATAAACAGTAACAGTATCTGCCAGCCAAGGCAAATAAAACGGAGGAAGGTAAATTGCTCAGGATCTTTTTTAACTTTTACGCAATGTTCTGCATGCGCACAGAATTTCTATTCTTGTTAAATAGCTCTGAAGAAGAATTAGTCATCTTTTCTTAAATAGTGAGAAACATTTTGGTTATACCACAAGTTCAAAGTAAATGCTCCTCACTCAGTAAGAACAGGAATCAGTGCTTTTTTCCTGGAGAAATATGAACTTCACAAGGAACTTCTTTAATTTTACTCTGTGAGGTCTAGTTGGGGTTACCTGTCAGCTGTGTTCATAGGCTATTCCCTGTGGGCTGAGCCCTCTGAAAATCGAGAGGCTAGCTGAAAGCAATCACTTCAAATGTGGTTTTAGACTTTCTGAATATGTCCCTGACTGCACAGGTATGGCAGATACTGCATTTGCTAATGGTTAAGGTCAACACAAACTGAAAATCTGCACAGAGCAGAAAGGACATTTTAAGCTGTGTAACAAATGTCACAAGCTCACTGTCGCTGTGCTTTTACACAAAACACCAACAGCTGTGTTTAAACAATCCTGAAGGACTCTCTTGGTAAAAGGCAGTGCTGTCGCTTCCAGTTCCAAGGGAGTGATGGATATGCACTGAACCTTTCCCCACCCTCTCATGACAAGTGGCAGTGTCAGCACGTGCTGAACACACTCAGACAGTGGCAGTATTCCCAGCAAAGCACATGCTCCCCTGAGCTTCAGGAGCAGAACTGGCTGGGCCAGACAGCATTTTGCCCAAGGCCTTTCCATGCTCCCAATTCTATTTGGAGTGAGCCAGTTATTTATAGAAAGCAATGTGAGTTTTCAGTATTGGTCTTTTCCTTGCAAACCATTACTCTTCAAGAAATATTTTGGCAGTGCCATGTCCTGCAAGTGGTAATATTGTCAGGAGTCTCTCTTGGAAGAGTCCAAATATCCTACAGCTTATTTGGAGAGTCCTCTACACCATTAAAAAAAAAAAGGGAAACATGTTAGACTGAATTCAACAGCCTGTGAGTTAAGCACAACCTGCCACTCGAGCCTGCATTATGAATATTTATAGTTTCCATTAACTTGAACAAGAACTTTGTGGATCTAACTGTTCATTCTGCCACTTGCCCTAGTACCAAAACCTAGTACCAAAAATTCGTGAAATTAACCTGGTAAAATCGAAAATGTTAAAAGGCAAAGCAGTTTCCCAATGCCTGGTGTGAGATCTTTAGACTGAGAATCGACAGCAGAGTGTTTTTTCTTGTCAGGTGACCTGCCTTTGGTTTTCTCCTCAGAACCCCTCCTATAGCTGTAAGAATAAAATAGGTTACACACTTTTCTATCAGAGTCTTTCAGTGCTGTGTTTACACTCCAACATGTGATAAATATGCTCCACTGTACACTGAGTTTAGTGACCACATGGCCCTTGCATGCCAGAACCTGAGAGAATGGACCTGAGGTAGATCTCAGTAAATTGTGAACTAAAGCTGTTATTCAGATGCTCAACACAAAGGGGAGCTCTGGTAACAGAGAAGAGAAACTTGCCCTGCATCATCTGCGGACAGTGAACGGGAAAGGATGGTGTAAGGCTGCTCCCAGCATTAGTCTGGTCCTACGGCTTTATTTGCAAAACCTATGTGTATTTATCTCATTTGCTAATAAAGAGCTCTTCTTGTGCAGGCAGCTAAAGCCTCTACAGCTGGTGAGATAATCGCCTGTGTCTGTGTGCTGCAGAGCTCCTGCCTGTCTGGCTGAAGACAAAAGATTTCTTTTTATCTTTCTCATCTTCTAGGTTTCAGCCTCAGTTCTACTGACTACAGATTAGTTCAGTCCCTATGACTCCTTGGTTTGTGCTAAGTCTGAAAAACAGGGTACATACTTTATCAAGGTCCTGTTATAAAATGATCTTGTGTATTGCCCCATTGTTCTTAACAAGGGAAAAAATAGCATCATTTAATTAATTATTTTCTGTTTTTCTATAGGCAGAATAAAGGCAGAAGGAAAGTTTAAAATTACATAAATTTTTGGGCACTGAAAAATAATTGTCAGGGAGCAGCAAGGGCTTGTTGTTCCATAAGGGAAGGTGAGCCAGGAGCAGAGGGTGATTCCAGCCTGGTCAGTGTCCTCACTGATGGCTGAACTTAGAATCACAGAATGGTTTGGGTTGGAAGAGACAATAAAGACAATCTTGTTCCAAACCCCCTGCCATGGGCAGGGACACATTTCTCTAGAACAGGTTGCTCAAAGCCACATCCAACCTTTGAATCCAGGGATAAGGCATCCACAGCTTCTCTGGGCAACCTGTTCTAGTGCTTCACCACCCTCTGAGTAAAGAATTCTTTCCTAACACCTAATCTAAATCTCTTCTGTTTTACTTTAAAACCATTGCCTCTTATCCTATCACTGTCTGCCTGTGTAAAAGCTCACCCTTTCTTATTTTTATTACACCCTTTAGGTACTGGAATGTGCTCTAAGTTCACCCTGGAGCCTTCCCTTCTCCAGGCTGGACAATCCCAGCTCTCAGCCTGTCTTGTAAGAAGAATGCCTTCATGTCCTGTCTGAATATGGTGGACAGAGATGGATGATGTTAACAGAGTTCATCAACAGTCCCAGACCAGGCAAGTAGTGAACCAAATCCAGGGTCCAAACTCAATCCAGAGCAAATGGAGACAGGGTTATAGACAGGGCTAGTACCTGGATCCAAAGTTCATCCAGGATCCAGGGACAAAGACAGGCTGGGGACAAGCTAAAATGTGATTCTTGGGGTCCATCCACCTATGGCACAGCTCCATGGCCTGTCCAGGACACTGGCCTGAGACTGGACTGGGGATATGTTTGAGTATAACTCAGCTTGGGGAGGTCTGCTCAGGACTGTTCAGGTGTGGTGCAGGGCCAGCAGCCTCCCCTTCCCTCAGGGCTGCCATGGTGGAGGCTCCTGCCCATGCTGTGGGACAGCCACCAGCACAGTGTGTAATGAAGAGTCTGTCTGGCTGCTGAAAGCACACTGCCTTCAGAGGGAGATCTATAAAAGAAATACTGATATGCTGCATTAGGGATTACAGATTCTTCAGAGGCTTGGTGAAGTGGAGGGGGGAAAATCATCATTTGGGTCTTCTGTAAGATTAGTTTTAGTCATGATAGTGAAAAATTATTATTAATCATACCTCTTCTGGATTTTTGTCATTAGGCATTTAAAGCACTGCAATCTGCATTGCAGGCTTTCCCTAGCAGCAGCCTGCATGCCAGAAATTGTTTCCTCATTTACACCCAAATGGTAACTTGCTTAATACTTCTCATTTGCTTTTCACCCGAAGAGTACAATTCATGAGAAACAAACTCATGCTTTTTGAAAGAGTAGGACTTAGTTCTTTTACAGAAGGCAGTTTATTGTAACTGTACACTTCCTGCAGCATCTGGAGAGGTTTGAGCAAGATATTAAGCAGTTTACCTCTTGGTATGGCAGATCATTTGTTGTGAACTTACACAGTTCCTGTTATCTTTTATGTTATTGTACCTCAGTTAGTTCAGTAGCGCTTCTCTCCTCTGGCTGTCCAGGTTGTTTAAGGAAGATACTGCTCAGTGAAAGAGTCTCACCAGAAGTTTTTATCTGTGGAAGACATTTCTAGAGCCTGTAATAAACAAGAGGTGATGGTTTCTTGTTTAGCTAGTACTGTCTTCGTCTAGGAGGTCTCTGACATTTTCCTGTGGGTATCACAATCCTCACATTTTGTCATGTGGAACTGTGTGATTGGGCAGGTACCAGGTAGGGAAATAATGGTGTCTGCATGAAAACCTGGTTACTTCTTCTGGCAAATAAGAATTTTACCTATGAATTAGGTTGCTTGTGTCCTCTCTGTTTTAGATATCCTGCATTTCCAGTAACACACCTCTTATTTCTGATACTAAGCCATGATTACTTGCTCCTGTTATCTGGATTGCACCTGCCCACTGAGTAATTCAGTTGCTTCATTTCACCTTATGATTTTGGGTTCTCTGCAATTTAATCACACTCTTCATAGACATGTAGCTACATTAAGATTAGATGGACAATTTCACACCCACAGTCTCCCAGATTAAACTTGTATATCACCACAGAAGTCCAAATTTCACTGTTTTTCTTTCTGGCTAGCTGGTTATATTCTCAACTAGATCAGCTTATCGAAAAAGATCCCACAGAGAAGCCCATTTGTCTTTGAAACTGGGACCAGTATTGCCTTTTGGGCCAAAAAAATCATGGAACATTGGCAGCTGCTCTTCTTTCCTCTGGCTAGTGGATATTACCAGACTGGCCAAGGCTGGTGAGACCCAGTCAGACCTGATCCAAAAAAAGTGACTTTTAGATACTGCGCAAGTGAGGAAAGCCTATCTATTATGGTATGACACTGGCCTTACTTCATCAAAAAAGCAGCCAAGAAATAACTAGGAGTGGCTGATTGGATTTTAGGTTCAGTAATGGGATAAAATAGATTAGAATTTCAAAACAATTGCAGTAGCTCTAGCAAATTAATACTACAAAGATATGATAAGGACTGGTAATTTGTTACCTAGGGACTGTACCAAGCACCTCACACATGCATGGACTGGAACTCATTAGCTTTCACTCCAGTGAGTGCACCCAAAGTATAGCAAATAATCAGTGGAGGGAAACCATCTGTCAAATATTGTATTAAAAAAAATAGAAGAGGGGGGACACTCATACACAATCACAGTTTCTCATTTTTTTTACATGAAACTGATTCGTTTAAAAGTACTTATTTCTGACACTTGTTTCCATGACAACAGGAGCAGCAGCTAGAAATGGCATCCTTGGAGTTCTTGTTGGTTGCACTGGCACAGGAAACTGGAGATATTGTATACAGGCATTGGGACCATTCAGCAGGGTGTTGTCAGGAGAAGAGGAAGGTTTCATGGTGTATTAAAAACCCTTAACACACAGGAACTCCCTACAGCTAATATTATTGTTATTCTTTAAAAAAAAATTAAAGGTAATTTTCAATTTAAAGCTAAAATTACCAGTGAGAAGTACATTTTGCCTGGAAAAACTGCACCTCTCAAACAGCTAATAACATGAAGCTTGGAAAAGAAACACTTAATGTAACATTATTGTATTGTTCTGGGCCTCTAAAATTGCCTGATAGACACTTATTTGCCTTTTATCACATCCTTTCCTTAATAGTATTGCATTACATCTAATTTCAATATGTGCTGGCAAAACATCTTTCTGTGTGTTGCTGAATCATATATTTACTTGAATTTTGTTACAACGAACAGTCTTATTTTTCTATGTGATTTGCCTAAATATTTTTTTGGACCAGAAGTGTTTTGCAATGGAAAACTTAGGCATGAATTCCTACTTAGCTGGGCAATACTGTAAAATCTAGAAAGGACCACCACCAGCATGATGGAGGGTTCTACTTCTGTGGAAGCTGTTGTTCAGATGTCTTCCATGTAAAATGGAGCTGTGAGCCATTTGTGCAAAATTTCTGAATGTTTTCAGAGTATCAGATCTGAGCAGTCCAGAACTAAGCATGACAGCTTCCTGCTTCTTCCACAAATTCTCTGTCTCTCCTAAGAAATATAGACCATTGCTTCATCCAGAAAGTGTATTTAAAAACACAATTTATGAGTCATAACAGAAATGACTTAATACATAGTTCAGAATAAAGTTCTACTTAGAAAAATATCTAGTTTTTAATGTTGATCAATAATTGATGTCCAAGAAAAAGTGTGAGGAAGGGTTCCTGCATGGAGTGATCCTTCCTTGCTATGACTACTTCTGGCAATCAGTAAACTAAGTTTAGTTTTTGTGTAAAGTATAAACCTATTTTTTCCTGTATTTGGTTACAGGTACTTAATTGTGCAATCTCTTTTCCTAAGCTCATTCTTCAATAAGTTGCTGCATGCCACACTTAACAGGATTGAGTTAATTGACAAGTTTTTTTTCCAAAGGGAAAAGCCCTTAAGAAAAAAAGCAACAAAGACTTGAGATTGCAGGTAACTCATGTGCATGCTGCTTTTGCAGGGAGAGATTTGACAGCTTGCAACTGATGCAATTCCCTGCAGTAACAAAATATTCCTAACCTTTTATTGATCATTTTTATTGCTATTAGAGTTACTAACAATTCAGTTGCACCAAGTGGTGACAGGTGGTAGTCCATATGAAGGGGAACCAGCAGAACTTGTCTGGATCCAGCCCATCCATGACGTGTCTGCTAGGAGATAGGACAGAGCTCAGGCCTCACTCAGCCCCAGTGCAGATGTTATGGGGCTGCAGAAGTGGCTGAGGGATGGGCTCAATGATGAGATTTGGAGTATGGTTACCCCTGGAGTGACAAGATGTGGATCATCCAAGCTTTTCCTGTGATTAGTGCCTTACATGGCATGAATAATAATCATAAGCAGTGACATTTTTATTCTTTCAGACAGTGTCACAGTGCCACTAAGCAGGTTTTAGTGGTGTTTCAGAGCAGATGATGGTGGGTTAGAGACTCTCTTTCAGTAGAAGTATGGGACCCTTCCTGGGGACTTTGTGCTGCATTGGAAGCTGCACCATGAGGTTGGGCTGGAGGCACTGGAACCCTGCCCTTCTTCTTGATTCTTTACCTGATCACAGCCTCTCCTGCCCCCTTCCCTTCCCCTGGAGTGGTACATCAACACAAATAATGCTGTCAGCCTCTTAGAGCAGGACATATGAAGAGACAATGTGACAGGATGGTACTGGTTAGATCCAGGCTACACCACTGAAAGCAGCACAGGAGGTATATAAGAATACTCTCTCAAATCTTCTCAGGGTAATATACCTTGTAATTTGATATTGAGTGGTATTATGTGCATTTATGAACTGTTGTGCTACCAAAATATCAAGGATTGCTTCTGACTAATAGAAGTGACTGTGAGAACAGTATGTGAACAGTTTAATTTACTATTTCCTCTAAGGAGATGAAATTTGAACAATGTTAAACTCTCAACACTAACCAAAGCAATATCTTAACATGCATTTTCAAATATTTTAATTAAAAAATAACTATTATGGACTGTTATAGTATAGACTGTATAGTCTTATGTCCATGTGAGAAGAATATTCATTATCTTTGGGAAGATCTAAGCTACAAAGATATTCTAGCCCTCACACACAGGCTATGCTGCAGCTCATTATAAACAAAAGTAATTATTCCTTGAAAAGTTTTCCCAACTTAAATCAGCTTTCTTAACCCTGAGAAGCCAATAAATATACAAGAGATGTGCAATTTTTTTTTCTTGATGTTTGCTTATCCCTAGATGTCATTTTCAGCCAATTTTGTTCTGAAGAGTGCTCATTCATATTTTATTCTTGGTATCCCTGTAGAGGGAGGAAAAGAAGAACAGCAACAGCCTTAAAAGAATCTGAGAAGCCAGAGGCAGGTTATCCTCTTACATGACGTTAATGACAAGAGGATCTGCTGGGATTTCTGCTAATAAAGGTGAGGGTATTCAAGTCCCTCTTTATTTGCAGAGATTATGAGGGGAAGCGTTGCAGTGACTTGCTGTGGTAGTTTTCATGGCTGTGCTCTTCTATACTGCCAAAGGAAAGAAACTTTTGTCCATTAAACAACTCTGTTCAGAGGGGACATGCTTTTGTTTTCTCTGGTCAGATCCACCACTCATTTAATAGATAATGAGGGAACTTTTGTGCTCAGCTCAGAAACTCCAGCAGATGTGGAGCTTATTTCTGTCATTGGATGCAACTGACTTTCAGCTGAAATAATGATTACTCAGGGTGACAAGAACTGAGCACATGCTCCCTGCTTTGGGGTTTTGAAGTCTGGCTTGGCTATTGAGGGGGTGAGTTGTGATAGCCAACTACGAGTGACATACAAGTAAAGTCACAGGTGAATTTAAAGCCTCAGGCTCCAGCTTTGCAATGACAGTAAACACACCCATAGGCAGTAACAGCTGAATGGAAATGTGAGAACATGCTCCTTATCATCTCTCAGCTCTTAGTGCCAACTCCCACCTGAGGCCAGTGCTTCCTAAGGGTGCACAAGTGGATTTAGCTGTGGGTTAGCATTCCAAATCTTCCTGTACCCGCAGTGCATCTGCAGGCATGCTGTGTCTGGGAACAAGACCTCAGTAGGTGTGATGAGAGTCAACAGCTCCTCCAAGAAACCAGTAGTATCTCCTCTATAAATTTGAAGCAATATGTCTCGCTTCCTGCCTGAGGTGAACGCTAGCTCAAAAAATGACAATGCTGGTAGGGCATCCATGGTACACATTTTTTTTTGTGCTGAAATAAAAGGTTCTAGGAAAACCTTTTGGAACATTATGTGCATGGATTCCTCACTGCAGCTGACATGTTCCTGTACAGTAATTTCCAGCTGGTGAAATTTTCCTAGAAAATACATTCTCACCAGCTGCTCCAGGTCAGAGTAATCAATGGCATCTCAGGTACAAAATAACTCCTTTGTTGGCTTGCCACTCACTTTTTATACCCACAAGTACATTAAAGCTTTCTGTAAATAATGAAAGGAGTTTGCTGTTGAGTGACAATGGTGTTCCCATATTGCATTATATCCTGTTCATTACTTTTATTCCCTGACTTGAGCCGTAAGTAGGACAGCAAAATGTGTCACTTTCCCTGCACATCTGCCTTTTCTAGCTCTGTGATTCACAATACCTTGAAAGAACATTGGCTGGGGAAGAGCAGCACTGCACTCTTTAAAAGGCATTGACTATTCTGGAAATTTAAGTTAGTAGAGAAGCTAAAGTGTAGCTTTAGAAGAGAAATAAAGTGAACAAGCATCAGCAGCTGGCTTCATTGAACAAGTGATACAATGAAAAGGTAGCAAATTCTTCTTATTGATCTCTCCAGATTGCTATCAGTTGGCTACCTCATTGTGAGGAGCTATATTATTTAGCAATAAAAGGAAAGCATGATGCCCTTTTCTCCTTGTGAGAAAAATAGTATTAATTTATGATACCTTGAACTCCTACCAGTTGATGTTCAAGGAAGTACTTATCAAGGCAAAGTACTCACTCTTCTCAAGTTTAAAAATAGGTCACTTTCCACTGTTGTTGGGTTTTAGTGCTCAAATACTTCCTGGTTAAAAAGTTATTGGGGTACCGGATGATGCAGGACCTGAAACCAATCCTTCAGAGAGGAGCACAAAGAACAGGTATCAGCCTTGCCACAGACAGGAGCAAACTGTTCTGGTTTTCTCAAAAGAAACAAACAGAACAAAATGAAACAAACAAACAAACAAAATCAAATATTGTGAAATGTAAAAGGGTTTTTATCCTCTTTGTAGATGTACATCTTGCAGGAAAACAGAGTGCCTTTATGAAAATTGCATTGTGGGAATACTGGTGTATTTAGGAGTCATAAAAAGATCGAGCAAAAATGCACAAAGTCACAATCTTTCCCTTAGAAAACACAAGTAAAATGCAGTAGTTAATAGGCAGGAGAAAATAATTGCTATTTTTATGAGTGAAGCTGGTAGTTGATGTTAGTTGATCATGACCACCTTCACAGCCTGAGAAGCAATGCCTTAATGTAGTTTGGTCCTGCTGACAGCCATGAGGCTGTACTGACCATGCAAAATACCAAATGGAACAGTAATATTTTTACAGAGACAGGTAAAATATTTCCCAAGGTTTAATTCCACAAAATTTCACATAAAGAGGAAAAGAAAAAAAAACCTCTAACTTACTTAAAATTCTGATCTTACCTTTTTTGGCTACATTTGTGAGCTACAGATTATTGAAAAATTAAGACAAAAAAATGCCAAGAAAAAAGATACAAAAGTTCCAGAAATTTGCAAGATGGATCTGTCCAATTTAAATTGCCATATCCCTTAGGATTCATAGTAAGTTTTCAAACACAGAATATTTTTTAATATTCCATTTGAACTGTAGATACATAACTTTTCTGCAATTTTACTGTATAAATCATTTCCAATAGGATTTTAAGTGCTGCAGTTACATGGGTTTGAAAAATAGGGCATACAGAACCATATACCTTTTTCTAAAAAATCCGATTTTCTCCATCATCCTTTATCATAGTTTTGGGAAAAGCTGGCCATTCCCAGAACCTGCCCCCAGGAAGGACTTCTGGGGAGCAGGAATAGATAGTCCTGCAGTGAAGACATGGCCAAAGAATTTTCAAAAGCAAACAAGCCCTCAAACACAGACTTTTAATGTAAGCTGATGTAAGCACAAGCCAGTCATAAAATCATAGAATCCTTAAGGTTGGAAAAGACCTCCAAGATCATCAAGGCCAGCCTTAAGCCAAATACCATTATGCCCATTAAACCATTTTGTGAAGTGCCATGTCTACTCATTCTTTGAATACTTCCAAGGATGGTGACTCAGCCATTTCCCTGGAGAGACTCAGTGTGTAATCACTCTTCCAAGTGAAGAAATTTTTGTAGTATTCCACTCCCCTGGAGCAGTATTTACAGTACTCAAAATATTCTAAAATGCAATATTAAAAAAACCTAACAAAACAACACCTCCTTAAACAAACAAACAACAAACAAATAAACAAACAAACAAAAACAAAGCATGATTGTCTTGAATATGTATCACTGAAGATCAGCAGCACAAGGCTTGGACACCCAGCATAAGGAAGGAGTAGACACTTTGCTGTCTCATGATACACAGGCTGTTTTCCCCTGTTTGTAGCACAAAATCTGGTGTTTGCTGTGAGGAGAATGCTGTGGGCTCCCCTTGCCAGCATAATCTTTCTGCCTCTTTTAATTAAGCTTGAAAGGCTGAGGAGTGTATGTGAGGAATGAGAAAATGAACTAATCAGGTTTGAATTAATTATTTTTTCCTCTTCTAAATTTGCATTTGACAGCAAAGCTGGGAGTCCTGGCGTGGGCAGTGGCTTTTTGAGGGGTTAGAGCTTCTCCTACCCTTGTCCTGTCCACACAGACATCACTGTGGCTCCCAGGGCAGACTGCAAACTGGCAGGCCTGCCAGAGTTCACCTTTTCCTTTTTCCCCCCAAAGCACCTCACCTTGTAGCCATGGCAACTTGCTGCCAGGAACACACAGCATCCATTAATGAGGAGCAGCATCCCTTTGTGGTCCACAGCATCCTTTCATGGGCTGCAGCATCCCCTCCTGGGCCACAGCATCCTTTCATGGGCTGCAGCATCCCCTCCTGGGTCACAGCATCCTTTCATGGGCTGCAGCACCCCCTCCTTGGTCACAGCACCCCTTCATGGGCTGCAGCACCCCCTCCTGGGTCACAGTATCCTTTCATGGGCTGCAGCATCCCCTCCTGGGTCACAGAACCC
>VZTT01053211.1:56970-150637 GCA_013400855.1 Buphagus erythrorhynchus
CTCTGTGTGTAAGTGAACAGCTCAGCTTCCTCAGGCTTTCAAAGGAGAAATAACAATAAAAATTTTGGACCTGAAGGGATGGAGTAAATCTGATTCTTCTTTGCACTTTAACTCTTCAGTGCTGTAAATGAGAACCAGTAAATGGAGCTTCAAGTATTGCTGGAGAAAGTAGAAACACACAAATTATTTTATATCCTTGAGAATTTTTTGGCTGATAACCTGAAAAACTTTAAATATCACAGGAAGAAAATGCTCATAGTTTTAGAGATGCTCTTAAAATCTTGAAACTGCAGAATTGTCTTCAAGAAGTCAGCCAGTGTGAGTGTCTATAATGATGTTCTGATCAAGAATGGATTAAAATATATTAATTAAAACAACTATAAATCCAGTTAGTATATGATCTCTTTAAATACTCTTAGTTTTATTTCTGGTTCTCGAATATTGACTTAAAGGTAAAAGTAACAAAGAGCTTATAGTGACATGGGATGATGATTCAGATTTTATATCCACTATTTTACTGTGCTCTTCTTCAACTATCTGCAGCATGTTTTTGCTAGCAGCAAGAAATATTCACATAAAAGAGTGTGCTGGTCCATTCCTTGAGAGACAGGACATAGGAAGCTCAGCAAGCAAAAATCCCAGAATAATTTCTCAGATTTCATTTTAATAAGACTAGGAGGGCATTACAATTTTGTCTTAATTAGTATATTAGGCAAATGTCCATCTGTGAGANAATGGAGCAAGAGGAGAAACAGTGATTTTGATCAACACATTTCATTGTTGTTCTGCCTGTTCCTAGAGGCTCTAGGCAGGTTTTCATGTCTAGGTTAATGATGAGACAAATCCAGAACAGCTTTCTTTAAGGGACTAAAACATATACACAAACTTTTGTTACCTGTGGATGGTGTTAAACATATCAGACCTGGGATTTCATGCAGTATTATAAGAGTGTTTCACAGCTTGAAAGGCAGGAATAAGCAATGCCCTGGTTTCTGTGCTCTTTCAGTGAATTAGTGATGGTGGAGAAAAAGTAAAGGCATAACCACTCATTTATTACGTGTAAGTGTTTTAAGTCATCAAAAATCAATTACCAAAAAACTGCATTGAAAAAACTTCATTTTAAAGAAATCAGAATAAAATTGCAGAGATGAAGATATTTAGTCTTGAATTTGCTGTAAATGTGAAGGTGCACAGAATATTAATACAATTGGAATAGTCTTTTACAGAAATTCCAGTAAGGAAATCAATTTACTGTAGCTAAAACCAGATAAGCAGCCAAAGGAGTTCTGCATTTCGTACATATTCATACATAGATTTCATTTCTATACCATTGTAGAAAAGATTGCTTATTCAAGTTTTATGACTAAAAAGACAGAAATTTTATACCTTTTATTTACTCTTTGGCTACCTAAACTAATCCTATAGCATGAATCATTTGCATGGNTATGACAAAACAATGGCATGGCATGGAAACAACTCTAAGTAATGGAAGAGTAATCAGCAAAGATGATTACCTGTGGCTTATTGACTCTGCGTGTAAGTCTGGGAGGTGGCTGTGTTGTGACAGTAGAGGAAGAGAAAGTAGAATAAGACATATTGCAAATTGGTCTGACAGGACCAATTCACTCTTTAGGTCACTGAGATCTGAAAAAAAATTATTCCCTGACAACATTTCTGCAAGGAAGGTTTTCTTTTGCTGAAAACAGCTCTGGTTATCACCATTGCTTCTCAGCCTTGCAAAACAAGAGGTTATTTGAGGAGCTTGAGGCATGGCATGCTCAAGGGAAAGCCAATGTCTGCATAGGAGCAATGAATCCTGCATTTCCTGACATATGTGCCAAACAGAAACTCCCACCCTGTCTTTTGGAGCTATGGCAGGTCAGATCTGCCAGAGTGGTGGAGCATGAACTGCAGAAATAAATGAGTTCACATAATTTGGGGATGTGTCCCATGTTTCTGCCCAACATCAGACTTGTGGCCTATAGATTGCCAGGGGGCAGGTTTTAAGGGACAGTAATGACTCTTCTCTTTTGTCCATTGGCAAAAGGACTTTTAATCTTATCACAGGTCTTCATGCCTGGTGGAGGACAGATGCTACCAGGGAAAGTCTGATCTTTGCTTTCATCAGAAAACAAGATAGTATCTCCCATGAGAGTGTAGGAATTTTCAATTCCTGCTCTATCCCTATTGCCGAATTTACTTGTTTTTCTCCACATATTGACTTCTTAGCCACCATCTCTTTCCTCTCAAATTTCTGCCTGGTATAAGTGCATTGCTGCAGGCTCTGCTCTCTGCATGCTGCTGTATATCCTCACAGACCTGAGTGGGGAAAATGCTGTGGGACAAGAGAATAAATGAGGTGGAATTTTCAGTCTCCAATTTATTTACAATACAAGAGCTGTTGATTTATTGAAAAAGTAAAGAGAAGGAACTTGATTTGAGTAGAAAAATCTCAATCTGTGCCAGCTCATGTCTATACCCTGCCAATAACAGAGACACCTCTTCAGAAACCCTCCAGGCTGTGTAAAACTTCTACTGGGCAAAATGAGGCATTTTATCCATATGCTTTTTCCCTTGTTGAGGGCAGAGGATTGAGCATGGCACTGTGCTTCTCAGCAGACTACAATTATGTGACATCTTTGATGGTGACATGGGCAGTGAGGTCTAGGGCCCCTTCAGCACATTTGCTGATGACACCAAGCTCTGTGGTGCAGTCTGCCCTTGTGAAAGCCCTCCTGGAGTGCTGCATCCATCTCTGGGGCCCTCCACATCAGGATGAAGAACATAGGATTCAGTGAATCCAGAGGAGGCCATGAAGTTCATCAGAGGGCTGGAGCACATCTCATGTGAGCACAGGCTGAGAGAGCTGGAGTTGTTCAGCATGGAGAAAGCTCTGGTACTTCCAATGCCTAAAGGGGCTCAGAGAGAGTTGGAGAGGGACTTTTTACANGACCTCTGGGTTAGGTGAGGAGGGAGAAATGGGTTTGTCCTTTGCTCTCCCATGTCAAATGCTGGTGAACATCTACAAGAAAGATGAAGAAAGACTTTTGACACAAGCAGAGAGTGGTGGGACAAGGGGGAAAAGCTTTAAACTGAAATACAGCATGTTTAGATTAGGTATTAGGAAAAAATTCTTTACTGTGAGGGTGGAGAGGCACTGAAATCGATTACTCAGATAAATTGTTGATGCCCCATCCCTGGGAGTGCTCAAGGCCAGATTCTATGAGATCAGGGGCAGCCTGATCTCATGGAATGTGTCCATGCCCATGGCTAGGGGGGGTTGGAGCTAAGTGATCTTTAAGGTCCCTTCCAACCCAAACCATTCATAGATTCAGTTATAATTCTACGAATGCTCATTTTGCAAATGACTACAAAGAAATGGAGTGGACAAAGGCATGTGTACATTTGTTCTAGGACACTGTCATTAAGAGAGAAATGCTGATTGAAGGAATTAATTCCTTCTGGATCCAAGGAATGGGTGTATTCCATGCTGTTGGGACAGAGCTATGGTGTGGCAATCAAAACAAGAATAATTTTTTTAAATTAGCTTCCTTAATTGGTATATGCTGAGAGACCCAAGTGTGCTTCAGAGATGCTGGTTACAGATGGACATCCCAGCTCTATGGAAATCTAAATCCCTGTGCTGCTCTTCCCTGCCCTTTCTTGCATAGGAGGAGATACTTTTTGTTTTTGATAATGAAGTTCTTACTGGACAAGGGTCCTAATCTTTGTACTGGCTTCTGCCATTATACTGTTGCCAATTGAAGCATGATTACAAAATCCTCAGATAGATCCTTGTAATTATAACTAGTATAATAGTTTTAATAGATGTTTCTTTTCTAATGGAACACACTAAAATTTTCATGCTGAAATGCAAATATTCTTTTTGATCAAAAAGTCCACACTGTACTTGGAAATAATTACATGGAGAGTAAAGGAGCTGAAATGTCTCAGTTTGCATTTTTATTCTTGAGCAGGACAGTGGCTTTTCATTTCTGGTGTCTGAAACCCTAAGTCTATGAAACATATTTAAGAGGTGCAAATCATAGGAAGCTTTAATCCACTCTCAGATCTGGCAATATTTTAATGGTCTACAAATTTAAAGGCTAAAAACTAGTAAAGTCAATCTTAACTCTAGTTTGAACTGAGATCTGAAAATATTTTCCAGTAATGGGAAGGTGAGAAGGGAAGTCAAGAGAGCAACTAATCCAGCATCCTGCTCAAAGTGGGTGTTTTTTCAATCTCTCCAAAGATAGGGATTTCACAGCCTTTGTGGGTATCCTGTTCCTGCACTTACTTCTCACTGTGGAGAATTTTTCCCATGTTCTGCTGGAATTTCCCTTGCCACTGGCATGTGACTGTGATCTCCTGACTTGTGCACTTTCTGTAAAAAGAGTCTGGATTTCTTGTCTTTGTAACTACAGGGGGTAGAAGACCGAAGTTGTGTATTCCTCTAGTGGAACAAATCCAGTTCCTTTGGTGCCCCCATGTCATATCCATTGAGCTCTGAAATGTATTTATGAATGTTTAGAATAATCTAGGAGTTGTCAGTGTCCTGAGTAACTCAAAGGCTACCATAGGCTAAAGAGATCTCATTGCTTGTTTCAAAGTATTCTTTCCCGTGTGATTTTGAGTTGCAGTATTTTATTTGGAGTAGGTCTTGATGTCATTGAGGACAGGTTATTAATTTTGGAGGAATGAGTGCAGTATCTGAAATTTGGACAGATAGCTGTGTTATCATTTTGCTTCCCTATCTCTCCCCTACTTGTTGCATCCAGTCCTTCTCAGGTAATAACAAACTTGTTTACTTGCCTTCCTTCTGTTGGCAATATTTGGCACTGCTGTGTTTAATGAGTAATAAATTTGTCACAAATCCTGAAGCACAAGTATCATCTTACCCATCAGGAATGACTTTCCTTTGATAATCGCTTTTCCAGAAGATGATTCAGTTTATTGTTGCAGTGAGTTGTGTAAAATGTAACTTAACAGAATATTAATAGAATGCTCTGCAAAATAACAGAATCTCTGGCTGTGGGGTGGTGGAATGCACATTTCTGAATCACCTCTATTAAGCCCAAAAGCAGAATGATTGCACTTTAGTTTAAACCTAGCAGAGAAAAAGGTCAACTTGATTCTCTATTGCAAAAAATTTTTACTGAAAATATATATAAAATGCTAAGCATGTTGCAGTGTGTGTTGATGGAAAGGTGCCTGAGAACATCTGTCACTCCCTTGCTTTTTGGAGTGCTGTACTTTTCTAGGAAAAGCTATTTATTATGTTCCCAAGCAGGCACCCTGCCCTCTCTACCTATTTTTTCCCCTTTCCAAAACTAAAAAAAACCCAAACAACCAAACAAACATAAAACTGAAAAAAAAATTAATTAGTTTTTTTCCCCACAAGGCTTTTAAAGAGATACTTGGTATAGGTAATGTGCAATAAGTGGCTTTTGAATTTGTTGAAATACGTCAGATGGCTTAATTATTTACCCATGTTTGACTATGACATCTAAACCATCTTGTGCCTCGTCTGGTGTCTTGCATGGTGACTCTCAAGATACATTCAGTTGTTGTAGAGTTATTCAAAGACAAGAAACTTAATTTTTTTTAATTTTTATTTTTATTTATTTTTTATTTTTAATTTTTTTTGTGGTGGAGAACATTAATTACATTCAGTTTTTTCCCTACATCCTCATGGATAGTGGTGTCATCCTCTGAGTACTGGAGCTAATGAAGCTGCTTTATGTCAGAAGTGAATCCTGCCTGTAGTGTCTTAGATCTGTGAATGGTAAGTGTTACTTGAGGAACTGGCCAGAATGGCTATTGTTTACTTAATAATGGCATTTCGGTTGTTGGATATCTCACTAAGCTAAACTGACTTCAGTGGATTGAAACACTTGCAGGCTCCCAGGAGACTGGAGTATAAAAATAATATACACTTGTTTTATCTGTCTCTGGTACAGATCTAGTGCAGGGCTGATAGACTGCACCTAAATAATGAACTTTATGGTTGAATCTTGCTTTTAAAATATTTTCTCAGAGGAAGAGGGAGTGTTGGGACAGGAGCTCACTTGAGGAAGTAGTTAATTTCTGTTCAATGAGTAGTTTTTAAGATATGAGGACATTATACCAGGATGGAACAAATTTATTAGCCTATTGCACTACTTATTGTAATCCTTGTATTAAGTGCAGTTGTGCTTCCTTCTGAGGCATTTGTAGAGTTTGTTTTCTCAAGTCTCAGATCTTGAGATCTGTTTCCCTAAGTCTTCAGTTCTTCTTTAAGACACACAACTTCACAGTCCAGCAGCCAATTTTTAGGACCTTCTAAGCAGTAATACATAATTCCAGCAGTTTCACTTTATTTGTGAAGCTATGGACTTCCCATTTTAAATTCTCTGGGTGTAAAGAAATGTGATCAATGTGATCTCATGTAGATCCATAGTCTACTATGTCTAGACTATTTCTGCTACCCAAGTTAATAATCTCAGGTCAACACTGTTATTTTTTCACTACATTACAGGCTGCTGAAGACGATGAGTAGAGTTTTCTTTAACCTGCAGGACCCCAGAGTCTCCTTCTCTTGTAAATAAGTTATGAGCAGTGTGTTTTTCAGGAAGGCTGTACTGACTTCTTATGCTTCTGTGAACTCCTACCCCAAAAAACTTCACTCTTGCTTCTGGTAACTTCTGTGTATGTTTCTAAATATGGTGTGTTGCCCTTTGGAGACAGTATCTCCTTCTGCTGAGCAGGCAGGTACCCTGCACAAATGGATTAATGGATTTCCTCTGCAGAAAAAATCAAATCTCAGCTGATTACTGTTCATAAAATTTTGTAGTAGCAGCTCTGTGTTCTCTCTGCTTCCACAGTGTGCAGGCATTTCTTTGCTAAATGCTGAGGGAAACCACACAACCAGTTGCCTGCTGCAAAAGCTGTGACAGCAGGATGTCTCTACTGACTGTAACAGAGATGTTGCTGTGATGCTGCTCAGGTCCCTCTCTCTGAAGGGTTTGGGGTTTCCCTGTGCTGAGTGCCCTTCCAAAGGAGGCAGAGGCACAAAGTAACCACAGAGAGCTTTTGCTGGACATTCCAGATCCCATGCAGAGTGCCCATGCTCATCCTGAATACCTGCAGCCTCTGAGACAGCAAGGTGAATACAGCTTTATTTATACTGAATCTTTAAATGTGTTGAACCCAGTGTGCTCATTGGGCCCGCTTGTAGTAACCCTTGAAAGCACTCCTAATTTTTTTTCTTCATCATTTGCTTCTAAAAAATTACCCACCCCACAATCTGGGAGTGAAAGCACCTTTGGGTTTACCAGTGGCTTTTTTGCAGTGAAGTTTGCACAATGCCTGGTTTTTCCTGGAGGAGGCTGTGAAGCATCTGCTGGGGGCAGATGAAGCGTGTAGGTTGTGTGAGGAGTGAGGTCAGAATCCCCTGCTTTGACTGCTCTGGAGTTCCAGTCCAATAACTGCTGGACACAAACAGCTGCTGAGATAGCTCATTTTCCTGTCTCCCACAAAGGAAGAAACCGCAGCTGGGTCTAGAGAGCTTGAGCTGATTTAAATGAGTTTCTGGTTATTTCTACACATATCTTCAGTTTCATTGCCAGAGTGAGGAGGAAGGAAGGATTCTCAACTATCCATTTTAGTCAAAAAGACTTTTTCTTACATTTTCTCTTAATGCTTCTACTCTCAGTCCTCACCCTAGAGGAGAAAAACATATCAATGATCCAAGGTGGCATACTAGAAATGCCATTGGGCTGAGGACTTTGGGGACAGGGAGGTTGCTGATACTTCAACAAACCCATGCTTGAATCATCCTCATCTTGCTTTATGGTCATGTGAGGCAGAAAAAGGTAAGAACATTTAGCATCTATACCTTGACCACTTGTGGAATAGCAAAGCTGTGGGTGAATGTTCAGTTATCCTGTGGTTTCTCATGTTAGGATCTTATTATCACATGTAAAAGTACATTGCAATATCAGTTCAGGGGGCTGAAACTTGCTTTTTTGGATACAGAATTGTTTTGAATTTCAAACTAGGTCTGTCTTCAGAGCTGGAATGAATTGCAGATGAAACTCTTAGTGAAGAATTTAAAAAAAATGTTTTTAAATGCTATAGTAAGATAATGCTTCTAGGACAGGCATCTGTCTCAGGAGGATAATTTTGGGGGGATTTTTTTTTTTTCTTTTCAAAATTCTTTTCTGTCTTAGATAATTTGTATACGCTTAAATCTGGCAAAGAATATTCACTGTGGGAAATTTAAGGTCTTTGTTTTGACAGCTGAATCAGATGGAAGAAAGGACAGGGGCTAGTTGGGATGGGGATGGAGAGTTGCAGGGAATTATAAAATTTCTGTACCTTATGAAATCACTGGAGTTTTATTGTCAGCTTTGGAAATATCTGCATTTTATGACTTCTGCTTTTCTAATGGCTCTGTTCAGAGGTGCCATATCCAGGACCTCTCAGTGATGAAGCTGTTCTGCTTGCTGACATCCACTACCTGTCTTCCTCCCCTTTGTAGAGGGATGTGCAGTGCAGTTCTGGATTTGGAAGGTATAGGGGATATGCATGTGTGTGTGTGTTTGTGTGCCTGTCTGTTTTCAAAATCCCTGCTGTTACATGTTTGTGATGGAAAAGAGAAGCACCCTGAAGTACAAGGCTGAAGACTAGTGCAGTTAACAGCAGGAGGTTATAAATATATATATATATAGGAGTTGTTATAAAGAGAATTGATTTCTCCTCCATAGCTGTGGGCCTTGGGGTAATTTTATCTCTGATAGAGAGCAGATTTACCCTGGTTGTAACTCCTGTTTAGATCTAAGTTGTCACCTTCATCTTTGTTTCAGGCAGGCCTCAAATTCTTTTCTTCTTAAAATTATTATTTTTTAAGGGCGTCTGAACTCAATGCATGTTTTAGCCTTTATTTTTGAGGATATTCTAGAAAGCTTTCTTTTTCTTAAAGGTAGTAAATTTGTACATTGGCTACTTAAGTGCATTTGGTATGTAATCTGTTTTAATGAGATGTTTTTATGTTTTCTGGTTTACTGGTTTCTTTATTCTTTCATAGAGAAGACTTAATGCAGAGCTTTCTTACTTTTTAATTATTTTTTTTTTTTAAATCCTTCATCATCTTAGGATGAATATTTAAACAGCACTCTTCAATCTTGCTTCAAAATGTCCCTGTGCACATCTTCTCACAAGGACTTTTCTCAGTTGCTGCCACTTCAGGATATTGGATGCAATAAAACAGAAATTAAAAATTCACCTGCTGGTGTCATCTCTCCGGCTCCTTACAGCTGCAATCAGTCCACGCTGCCAGCAGAGCACAGTCCAGTCTACATCCCCTCATCTTACATGGAAAACAGGCACGAATATTCCACAATGGCATTCTGCAGCCCTGCTATGGTGAATTACAACATTGCCAACAATTTTGGGGACCCAGAGGCCGTGGCTGCGAGGCAGACCTCCAGCCCCAGTGCTCTGTGGTCTGCCCCTGGCCATCTGTCCCCTCTGACCCTGCACTGCCAGCCCTCCCTGCTGTATGCAGAGCAGCCCAAGAGCCTGTGGTGCGAGGCACGACCCATGGAGCCAGTGCTGCCCGGGAGCAGGTCAGTGCTGCTGCTGCTGCTTTGAAACTTGGCTGAATATTAGTTACAGCTCCCTTTGCTCAAGTATTTTCTTTGTACGTTTGAATTCTATGTGTTGGTCCCTCTGAAAAACGAAACTATGCCAAAAAAGCTCCACTAGACACCAAATCAGTCTGTGTGTGTGTGTGTGTTGCTTGTTTATTTATTTATTTGTTTTTAATGTAACTTCTGAAATTAGTTTTTTTTTCAATACCTCCTTAGAGTACAATACACCAACACAGAGCATTACAAATACCTGCAGCCTGTGAACAATTTACATTGTATAAACAAAAGTTCAAGACTGCTAGGTACGATTTTGTGTAATAAAATTAATTATGTTCTGGCAGATTAAGTCCTTTGAGTGAAAGAGGTGAAGGTTCATTGTTTTTGCCTTTTCATACAATATTGTTTGAATTCATTTTTACCCAGATTATATTTTTTACTTCTTCTAATAGATGTGAAGGCTTTTTGTTAACTTGAAATTCAAGGGAAATGTTTTCTTTGCTTTTTGATTTTAGTATAAGCAGTCACACAGCAGCATGCATCATGTTAAAAGGGAGCTGCTGCTGAAAAAGCCTGACTTTGTTCTTGCTGCTGTTCCCAACAGACTTTGTAAAGTTGTAGTGAAGAGCAGAGTCACAGGCTAAATTTTCAGCTGACAAAAAACTCTGTTTGCAAAAACATGTTCTTGTTCTGCACATTTATTAATATTGCAAACCCTAATCAGAATCTGGATCATCAGCTGACCAAATTGCTCCATTTATGGGCACAACTTGTTGGATGGATAAAAGCTCAGGGTGTGCAGGTGTTGTTTCTGCTTCAGCAGCTGTATGTTTATTCATAGGCCTCCTTATTTAACTTCAGCAGTCATTTGGAGTATGAAAAACAGTGTGTCCTGGCAACAGTTTTAGTTCAATGGTTGATAAAGGATTTGTGCTATTTTTGAGACTACTCACACTCCCTCTGCAATGGGTGGGCTTTATACAGTTCTGGAGTGCAAATAATGCTTTCAGTGTAGGTGTGTGGATTGGGAAAGACTCTTTGGGTAGCACTTACATGGAGAAGAATTCCCCAAGCAGCTTTGATGTGTACAGGGGCAACACCCAAACTCTTTCCACTTTGGTTAGGGTTCCAAAAGTTTGACAGCCCTGGGAAGGTTAGTGTTTGAAGCTGTCCATATGTTGGGACAGCAGCTGGAATAACCCAGGAGCAAGAGCACCCTGTCTGATGCTCTGCAGTGCCCTCTCTACAGCAGACAGAAGGGAAGCTGAACCTGTCCCACTGGAGTTTAAACAAATAAGTCATCAGCTATTTGTATAGATACATAAGGACTTGTGCTCATTCAGCTGATGATGACCTAACTTAAACAGAAATCAAGAAAATCTGGAGTATAACCTCTTTTCCACAGACTGGTTTGAATTGAAAGGTGTCTTAAAGACCATCCAGCTCCAACCCCTCTGCCATGGACAGGGACACATTCCCCTAGACCAGGTTGCTCAGAGTAGAAGGACGACCAGGAGAAAATCAGTGACTTATTACTTTTAAGAGAAGTCTTAATTCTTTTCTAGAACGGTTTCTCTATATAGAAACCACGATCACAAAGCAGAGAGGAGTGCTAGGAGGTGTAAAGCGATAAATCTTTCACCGTGTGGTTCCTCAGTAGCCGCCAGGGTACATCCCCTATTTTCCTGCATCCTTTGGTGCAGGAGCATTGTGGGCATCCATCCAGGCACTTCCAGCTCACCTGCAGGACCTGGCAGCTCATTCCTCTGCTGAGCATCCCGGGGTGCCCCAGTCCTCCAGCAGCTGGGACGTGGGGCTGCCCTCTCTGCATTGCCCTGTGCGTGGAAACGCTCGGAGCAGCAGAGTCCCAGGGTATGGGATGTTTACCTGAAAGCCCTGACTGTTCACAGGATCTGTTGTCCTCACAGACAGCAGTGACAAACTGGTGAGGTTTGAGCCTCCTGGTGTGAGGCTGCAGCTGTCAGCTCTGGTGCTGCTTGGCCCGCAGGAGGAATTTGTTCCAGATGGTTCTGCTGTTTGCCACAAGTCTGAGGAAGCATTGCAGCTTGCATGTGTGCAGGGTGGCTGTAGTTAAACTTTTAAGCAAGGAAAGAAAAAAGTGCTTTTTAAAAACACTTGTCATGACTGGGAGGTAAAAACTGTCAATCCTCACTGAGATGTTACGGTGTGTGCTTTTTCTTTATTTTCTTCCTTAACCACAGTGCTTTATCAAGGGCAATAAACATTGCTCTCCACAGCATATCAATCAGTCACAGAGAGGCTCTCCAGCTGATTTTGAGCCTCTTCTGACCCTCACAATTGGATAATGATTCCCAAGTAAAGCTTAAAAATATACTTTTACTATTGTGAAATTACACCAAATGACTTTTGCTTCCAAATCCAGGGGAATAGGAAGGAATAGGAATGCTTTTCCCTCCTTGCATTAGCAGCATTTTAGGCATGTGTGATACAGCCTCTTTACTCTTGGGGAGAGTTCTTCCTCACTAGTCTTCCCAGCATGGCAGAGAGGGAAGTAACTCAGTGATTCACCAACCCATTAACAAGGTGTGTGTGTGTGTGTAATCAAAGACTGAGCTTGTTAAATACTTAAACACTCCTCTGCCCTGCTGTATCTGAATGAATTAACATTTTTAAAAAGTCTCTCAGTAACTTAATTGTACAACAAATACCTTAATTTTTCTGTTTTGAAATGTGCTCCAAGAAGCACCTTTTCCTCCTTTCCAAATTTTTTACCTGGAAATTGGAGCACGTTCCTCTCAAAAACTTATGAACTTGATGATTTTCAGTTGGCATGTGGGTGTGTTTGTCCTTACCTCCTGTCATGAAACCAGCACAAAATCTACTTTTAATATATTAGTTAAAGCCCCTTTGACAGCATTTTTAAGCATGTTTCCACATTCTGTTTAAACTTGCCCTTGTACTGTAGAAGTCATAAACCATGCCACCTGCTGTCTTACCTCAACTGATTTTTCTTCTCCTCTCTAATCCTTCTGGAAGGTGGGACAAGGAAAATTCTAGAGTTCCTAAGTTCTGCCTCATTTATACCTATAAGTTGACTATACACCATTCCTCTTCTCAAACTCTGAGCTGCTCAGAGTTTGCACATGGCACTATTTTCTCTCTGTCTAGAAATTGTATTAACCCTGAAAGCAAAATGTGCAAAACCCACCAAGAAAATGAGGTCCAGATAAAAAGGATACAATGGATATATTTCCTACACCTAAACCCAGCATTACTGATAGTCTAAGTTCCTTTCCTCTTGTGTTTGTTTACAAGATCTTGGTGTCAGGAACTTACTGTTTTTTCATGGTTTTTCCTGTTTTAATTTTAATCTAGTCATGAAGAATAGTTCCTGTATGTTGGAGTTATTTGCAGCACTTCACGAATATCTATATCTTACTAATTTATATAGAGCAACAATTTTTTTAACATATGGAAGTATTTTATTAATTGCGCTGCTTCTTTTTGTTTAGCATTGGGGTGATCAACATGGGCTGTCACCTTGAACAGAAAACTTTGTCTGACATCATGAGCTGATCTTGTAGGCTGAGATTCACACCTCATTTATTTGGCTCCAGAATGTCATTGAATGAGAAAAGCCTCATGTAAAGGATGAAATACTTGAGAATGGATGGATGTGTGTTGTAATTTTGCCTTACTAACAGGACAAAGCAACTGCAGCTCTGTTCATTGTAGCATTTATAATGACAGTCTGAGCTCTCTGACTTCTCCTTTTCCATGTGAAGCTTCCAAGAGGCAAAATCCATTTGGTTCACAAATTCCTAGATTTGCACATTTCCAATAATTCCTCAAGACCCATCAGCATACCATATGATTTTCCCAGGGTTCATGTGATTGATACAGCAGCAGTCCAGTTTTATGCCTAAATCTTTTTAGCATGTCATCACTGGGATTTGACTGCATGCTTTAAATTATCTTGTCAGAAAAAGCTTAGCAGTGTTTCATACTATCCTGTGTTCAGGAACATGAGGACTCTAGAGAGAGAGAAGACAATGGAAAATTATGAAACCCTTTGCAGTGCAGTTTAAATTTTTCCTACTTTTATAACAGATGTTTTTCTTTTCTATCAGAGAAACATTAAAAAGAAAAACAAATGGCAATGACTGTACAAGCCCAATTGCAAATAATCCTGGCTCAAAAAAGGATGCCCACTTCTGTGCAGTCTGCAGTGACTATGCTTCAGGATACCACTATGGGGTCTGGTCCTGCGAAGGCTGCAAAGCTTTTTTTAAAAGAAGCATTCAAGGTAGGACAAACAGGTTTTGATTATTTTGCTTAAATAAATTGTTTCATGTCACCAGGGGCTGCAGCAGTCGACCTATTAATGAGCTGGTCTGAAATCCTGGTGTCTGGTGATCCATGCTGAAAATAGAGCAGCACATGATTTGAGTGTTTTATCTCTTGGCTCTGATGTTACCAAGATCTGGAAGCATTACAGAGTGAGCAATTGATTTCTTTAGGGAAGAGGTGGAATGCACAGCACAGGGAGGCCCTGCAGCACAGGCCTGGGTGGGATGGCACTGCAGACATGTGAATCTGATGGGAGTTGTGGCCCAGCTTAGTTGTAGTAATTAAGAATTAGTTGTCACAGACTCAGTAAGAGTAGGCAATTATCTGGGACTTTGCTTGCTTAGAGCTCTTCTTGACAAGAGTCTATTGCCTGGAGCTGTTGAGTCATAGTGTATAATATCTATGGAGGATGGAAAAATATGTGTAAGATATATCAGGTACTGAGCTGATTATTGTTAATGCTCAGCCCTCCACCCCACAGAGACTGCACTGCAGCATCTCTTACTCTGCCAGATCTCTCTATCTAAGACTTCCACTTCCATGTTTAAATTCTTAAATATTTGGTGTTTAGTTCAGGTTTGCTGTGTGGCAGCAGTGTGAAGTAAATGTGGGGCTCCACGTTTGCTGTCACAGCCAGTGGAAGTCACTTAGGCACTGTACTGCAGCTTTGGGACTCTGTTTCTTTAACCTTGGCCTAATTATCCTGATCTTTGGCCTCCTCTGGGATCTTTTGGTGGAAAATCATTTCTATTGACATTGGCTGCTACACATGGATACGAATGCAGAAAATCATGTTGCTGTTTGATCTTCAATGTTCCTCTGCCTCTTCTGCCTGCAGAGCCTTTAGCAATCTTCAGATATTTTCTTCTTGCTCACTATGTCAAAGATGGTGCCACTAAGAGAATCAAATTTAATTCAGAACTTGTTTTGCCTATTCAATTCATTGTGCAAATTCTGCACAGGTGAATAGCAATTTCTACAAGCTCGTGCAAGTAATTTTGATTTCTAAAATAATTGAAGAGACCTTTGTGTCCAGCTTGTCACAAATGGAGACTGAATTTGATCTCAAGGTGTTTTCTGTCAAGTAAATGTTTTTCCTGCTCTGTGTTGCTCACATGCACTTGGGCCACCAGCAAGTTACCCACTGTGGTCTTTTGTACACCTCAGTGTACCCTGTCAGGTAATGGTGTTTGTAATTCAAATGAAAGAATAAAAAAAGGCAAACAAAAGAAATCCAGTTCTTGGCATAAAACACTATCAAGCACTCAGCTGCAATGGTTGTTATGCAGGATATTGTGTATTAAAATAAAAGACTTCTGGGCGTGCCAGAGACCAAAATGTCAGGCTTGTTAATGAAATTAAAATTAGAAGTATGACTGAGCAACTGTGTGTGGTCTCCTTGGCTTGTCTGAGTTTGTAGTGTAGTCTGTTTGTCCCACATTGCTGAACATCTGCCTCCAAGTTAAATTATCCCAAGGCCACGAGAGTTTTAAATCACTTTTTACTCCTGCGTGCAACAGAGAGCTTCCTCCTCCTCTCCCTCCCTGCTATGTGAAGACTGATAAACAGTAATTTGTTTTTCAGTCCTATCTGCCAGTAGGAAATGGGACAAACTGTAACATTATCTCTTCTTTTAAATATTCTCAGTTCAAAAATTCAAGGTTAAAATAATTCTAATTTTGTATGGCAATAGTCACAATGGTTCAGTTAAATAATTACTCTTGGGGACATGAATTCTTGGATTTGCACCAAGTGAAAAAAATTCACTCTAGTAGCTGTATTTTTGCCTGATTTTATTCTTAGCTGGGGAAAAGAAACCCCAAACCAACTTAAAAAGCAGCCTGGGAGAAAAGACATTAAGAAAAGTAAATGAATGAATATTTTTTGCATCCTTTGGTAATTGCTGTGAGAGACAGTTCCACTATTTGGCAGGAGATTATTCGACTGTATTTACACCAGGAGTGTGCCTAAGTCCAATTTACAGTAATAAACCTTTGGACCAGATTATTGATTAATGAAATACAGTAACATAAGGGGGTATGGCTGGGAACGAGGTGATATCAGGAAGAAAAAGAAGAGAGCAAAAGAGGCTGCAGTGAAAACTAATGAAAATAAGATAAACACTTGCCCAGAATATCTAAAACTTACACCCTCTACTTGTGCTTTTCTTTGTAGTTACAGGGTGCATTATTTCATACCAGTCTGCTTTCTATTTTAGCCTTTTTTTTTTGTTGTTAACTTTGGTCCAGGGTCAATCTTCCAAAGGCTTCTTCATTCCAGGAAGTCACCACGTCAGAGTTCAGTAAATAGAGCTGTAGTTTACTTAAATCTTTGAAGGACTGAAGCTGCTTTTTCCAATTCTGCTGAGGGGAAAAAAATAAAATCTGGTGTCTGCCAGCTTTTGATATGTACACTACCAATGTACAGTAAGAAATTGGAGGTTGGGAGCAAATTTCCACAAGAGTGTATGTTCCATTTTCAAAAAACTAGTTGGTTTTAGAAGGTGCTTGGTTTTTTGACAGTCACCACTATGAAGCTGAGCAATGTTGTCTGGATAATTTTGAGATTTATAATTTATCAAATTATAATTTGATAAATTATAATTTTTGATAATTTGTATATTTTATACATCAGGCTGATGTATAAAATATAGGATAAATACGCATTTTTGCATCAGTTAAATTAATGGAGATTCGACACACGCACACGAAAAAGTTCAGCCGTTCAAAGTCAAGAACATTTCTGATTTGGGAGATGACCAGGATGGTTGGAAATGTTAAATTTTCCCTTCTTGCCCCACTGCAGGACACAATGATTACATCTGCCCAGCCACCAATCAGTGCACAATCGATAAAAACCGGCGCAAGAGCTGCCAGGCGTGCCGGCTGCGGAAATGCTACGAAGTGGGAATGATGAAATGTGGTGAGTTTGGGCTGGGAAATTATGAAATGTCTGCATTCTTAGACTGGGTTTTGCTGGTTTTGGTTTTTTCTTCCCTTCAGCCAATTCTGTGTCTTTTTTCCCTTGGGATCCTAAGAAGGCACAACAACTAAAGCAAGGTTTAAGCAGGTTTTACTGAGGAATTAACTGGCTCTTAAAGCTGAAGAAGACTTGTCATTTTCAGAAGAAAACCTGTGGGAAGGGGCAAAGTGCAGGTTAAGCCTGTGAAAACCATATAACTTCTGCAGAGCTCTGGGGGAGGCAAGTGACTTCCATGCCATGCAGAATGGGAAATCAAGAGCTGCTGCTTGCAGAACCTTGCAGAGCCAGTCTCTGCTCGTGTGAGGTAAAGGAGCCTGTGCTGTGCTGTGCTGGTGGGATGCACTGCAGGAGCAGCAGTGTCACATCAAAGCAGTCACTAATTAACCCAGTGTTCCATCTCTGACAGTGGCAAGAGTGGTGCCTCAGGAGGAGTGTAGGAAGGGGACCAGCACCTATGAACTACTGCTGTCAGCTCGCAGCTTCCAAAAATTAGTGGCTGGGGTCATTAACAGAATGACAGGTTTTCCATTGTCTCTCCTTTTAATCCCATAAAGGCTCAGCATCTACAACATTCCTCAGCAGCTTGGCCACCCATCCTGGGAAGAAGCAGCTCTCTGGTTGCCAGGCTTTTGTGGGGGCTTTGGTGGGGCAGTGAGGGGAAGGCAGTGGGAGGGCAGTTCCTTTTTTTGAGCAAGCTGTCTTCAGATGATACCCCACAGCTCTTCCACCAAAAGAAACAGTGAACAACCACTGTTTGTCACTGCACCAGTCAGAATTATCCAGCCTTTTCTTTTATCCCTATCTCGTACTTACAGCAATGTGACTTCAATGCAGTTGATCATCTATAGATGATATTTTAAAGGTTACTTTTAAGAAAAAAATTATTTGAGAAATGTTTCAATCTAATGTATGTTTACAGTCAAGATTTACTGTTTCTTATAGATTCTCCAATGTATATAATAGAAACAGGCTGGGAAAATAACCATAAGAACACTGGAATGGACAGAAGATCCCTCTGCTTGGCTCTCTATGATTTGCAGGCATGCATCTTGTTTCATCCAATTTAATGTAGATACCTATTTCTGTTTCAAAACTAGACACTGTTTTCATCTTCCCACAGCTTTGATCTGAAGACTGTTTGCAAAATATGACTTCTTTCATTAGGAACATTCTTTAGAATTTCAGCTTGCATTTATTGCTGAAGAATTAATGTCCATTTTTTCTTGCGACAACATTGTCTCTTAGCTTAGAGCTCCTCTTCTCTTTGTTGTTAATGGCCTGGTTTTGTTTAAGGACTGCATCATATCCCCTCACAACCTTTGATTTAGTTGGCTAAATAAACCAAGAAAACTTATCCTCTTGCAAAATAGGAAAGTAGATGAATCTGGAAATCACCAGGGTAGCTTATCCCTCCACCTGCACCAGGCAGAGATAACCCAATTTGCACCTGGATGCAGAGAATTATGGACAGCATTCTGGTGACTCTCCTCACTGCAGTAGCACTGATACTTTTTTGCTGCAGGAGCTTTCCTCTGCACACAACCCAGAATCTTATTTGCCTTTTTCAAGGTCTCATCATGCTGGCAGTTCATAATACACCATTATCTGTTATGGCTGCAGCCTCCCTGTTCATTTCTAGCTGATAACTCCCAGAGTAGAACTGAAATTTCAACTGTTCCTTGTATTATTTTTGTTCTCCTGAAGTACATTTAGTTTCTTCTACTCAAGTCTGTATGAAGCTCCTGTCTTTTCCTGCAGTGATGATGCATCTCAACTTTATTGGTGTTTGATCTTACCTCCAGGAAGGAAAGCCTTACACATGCAAATAGGACTCCTTTCAAAATCTTACTTCCTGAATGGTGCCACTGTCTTTTGGTCATTTTAACGACTCAGAATTTTGCTCAAAGTTTTTCCAAGGGAGGTTTCTGTAAAGCCCCAGTTCTGCAATTGGAAAGGTTTGATAAATATTGATTCCAGAATTATATTAAAAGGTAGACCTCCACAATGCTTGCCTTAAATTAATCCTTTTATTCTACCTGTCCAGAAAGTCCTGATGTGTCATTAGACCTCATAGGCACCGTGGTTTTATAAGTAATAAGTTATATAGTATGCACTTACGTCCTAGCCTGTCTTCCCTTGAATCTTGTCACATATTCATAAACGTGTTTTTTTTCTACAATAATGATTGTCTGCAGGACATTGATGACTATGGCAGAAAAAAAAAAAAAAATTGAAACTATAACTGAAAAAACTGTATTTTTAAATAATTAGTTTTTTAAAATAGTAGCACTAGCTTGAAACTCTTGAGAATTTGAGAGTCTGAACAATTTATTTTCAGAAAAAAGAACGTAAAAATTACTCAGAACTGTCTGAGTCACCTGATGATTTAAGTGGCACCTGTGAGTAATGCTGATGTATGGACACATGGTGACAGACATTTAAACCAGAGAGATTTTAAGACAATATTTCTTTCATGAAATGTAAATGCTATTTCCTGTAGACCAGAGTGATTATCTCTCAGACATTTTCTCCCAAGAACAGTGCTTTAATAAAACCTTTTTATTGCAGAAAGCCATAAAAGAGAACACTTTGTTTTTAATGAAGGCTTTTCTGCATCTCTGCTCCTTTCTGAGGTCACTTAGAGAAAGGATTGGTTCACATCTGACAAAGCCCTGGATGGGACACAATGGTTTGTGAGTGCATTTTTGCTCAGTGGAGACCTGGGTCAAGCAGAAGTGATAAAAGAAGTTCAATTGCCACTCTGTAGTTTATGAGAGCTCTTCATAAAATCTCAGCACCATTCCCATATATTTAAATCCTTGCTTTGCATATTATCAATGGACAACTCGGGAAAAACCCACCCATAGGTACTTGTGTGTTTCAAACATACATTTCTGTGCCTAAATGTGATTAAGCAGTACAGGTCATCTTCCATACAGTAGAAGATGGCAGAGAAGTGTTGCTCTACAGCTTCTTGGTCTGAAATTCTCTTGGATGTCATTGCCTTCATAAATGTTAAGAGGTCAGCCCAACAAGCCACAGCTATTTTGGTGGAGGCCAGCTTGGGGGTGCCTTGTATTAAGGTGATATTGGATTTTCTTGAATATATGAAATATATATATGGTATATATATGAAATATACCATCATTGCCAAAAGCACAGGGGTCATAGACATTGCATCCACCAATTCCTCTGCAGGAAATCCATGTTCCCTGCTGTTCCAAACAAGTAAGCTACTGCTAAAGTTTGGCAGTAAGACTCCTAAAAGTGGTAGAAAAATAATTATCAAAATAATTACTCTGTCATCAGGAACAAAGAAAACAGAAAGACTGCAGGAAACTCTGCCCAGCAAACTTGAATAAAACGGATCAGGATCTTCCTGATCTTCCCCTGGAACTTTCTGGTGTTTACCTGTGGAGCAGAAATAGACTTCTACTGTTTGTCAAAGGCAGTGAAGAAGAGGGCAGTTGCTTCATCACTTCACTCTTGGAGCAGCTATGCCCTGCTTTGCTTCCTGAGGCTCAAATAGACCTTCTTTCACAAGGACTTTTCATTTTCTCTGACTTCTATTTCCCTCCTCTGCCCTGCTCCCTCCTCTTTTCCCCCATGTGTCAGTTCTCATCATGTTGAAATTGTTCCAAAGATAAAACTCCTTTTAGCCCTGAGTGAGGAGGCTGAGAGGCCACACTCAAAAGTGATGGAGAGATGCTGCTCTTGAATTCTGGCATCCTTTGACAAGTTATCAGGAAAGAAAACAGATTTCTCTGTGGGCTGGTTCAGGATTTGGCTCTTTCTCCTGTGTGTTGCTCCTGTGTGCAGTTGAAATACTGTGAAGTACTTTTCACACAGAAAATAAGTGGGGGCAAAATGTTTCAAGACATTCTGTGGACATCAGATATATTAATTGCATTTCAGCTTTTATAGCAGTCACTATAATTTCGGCTCATGTTCTCATGTGCACACAGGCAGATGGCAGCTCCTTTGTCAGTGGCTCTGCTCTTGAGAATTCAATTTGAGAGTCTGCTCTGGAATATGTACTCACCAGAACACTTATATTTGCTTTCAAAGGTGACTGGAGTGATAATGATTTATCAATATGTACTGGAGCCAGTTTTAAGCTCACACACTTTCAAAAACTGATTATAAAATGTTCAGTGGTAGAATCTGCAGTTGCTACAGAACTGGTTAGTTATAGGAGCCATTGCCAGGGACCAAAATCAGTGTGAAAGGAAACATGCCATGTGACTGCCCACCATATCAGACAGCATTTGTGATTTTTAGAGAATTTGCAAAGCTTGAAAAATAGTGTATTTCACTGCCAGTAATACCTGCTGTGGCTTGTTCATGTGAGTGAACAACAGGCTCATTTTAATGACCTTTTTTCAATGTGCCTTATTTCTTCTGTCTTGGGGTCATTTGCTCATGGTCTATGGTGATGTAGCTCAAGGTCTTGCCCTTGGTCCAGCATTCTCAGCTGAATACAGCAATTTTCTTGCACAAAATAGCTCTAAATAAGGAGAGCATGGTAGGAAGAATGAGGAATTTGATCATTTTGCACTTCTGCAATTGCCTGAATTACCTTTATAGAAATGAATATTAGATATGAAGTACAGTTAGGGAGTTTGTGGTAAAGTCAAAGATAGCCCCTAATCTGGGAACCTCTATTTTTTATTCTTCTGCCTTTACACACATTGATCCACATCTCTGTATCTACTTAAGCAAAATGCTATGGTTAAAACATTATAATTATTTATAATATATAATTTTACAAACAGTTATACTTCTGCTTTGGCAATATATGGTGAATAAAAAATATCACAAATAACTCAGAATCTGATTTGGTTGGGTTTTTTCCCCACCTTGTTTTTGTCATCAGTTATATTTTCTTTAGTAGCAAGTCTTTTATGCAGTTTTTATGCAGCAAGGTTTTTTGTTTTTCTTCTTAATAATCCTAGTTTGGCCTTCTGTACTGGTAATGTGATTATAGAAATTTGGTTTATGTTTTAAATGGAGCATATTTTATACAATAAGAACTGGTTATACAAGAAACTTGATTCAGTTAAATAACCTAAAGTCATTTAAGGGGTTTTGCTAGTTCCCAGTGAGAACCCTCCACAAGTCTTGAGACCTTTAATATTCTCAAAATCATAACCTGACTAAATGATCTTTAGACGGAACACTGAGTGCAGCTGTGCAGATGGAAATTGTTCAAGATTTTGTCAATTAGAACAGAATGCTGAAGTACTTTTAAAATTGCTTTTAAATGTGATTTCTTTGATAGTCATTAAAGTATCTGCTCAACTACCTGCGTGTTATATTTTCTGTACATTTATATAAGCTCAAAGTTATATTTATAGGCTAAAAAATTTTATTTAAAGATCTTTACAACAGTGAATTGGAAAGGGTAACTCAGATAACTCATTTCACAGACTTGACTTTTATTCCCTCTGCTATTTTTCTTGTTCTGTATTTCAAGGTGCCTCTGGGAAATGTGCTTCAGCTTTCTAAACAGTGAAAACAATGTGCTTTCTTTCTTTGTGGTTATGGTCTCTCCCATGCTGTGGAGATCAGAGCCATGCATCTCTGTAGGCAGAGCACCCTGGTTCCTGGGCATCTCCTCATCTGTCTCCAGCTGTACTCTCATTCCAGCTGCCTACTTCACTTTCAGCCTTTACTTTTGTCTTCCCTGATGGAAAACACGTATTTTCTGTGCATTACATGATTTCAGAACAGTCTGCAGCCCCTGTGCCATTCTGTTTTTTGGAAGCTCACAAACCACTTCAAGATTTTCCCCTTGACCTTTGTGCATTAGTCAAGGAATGAGGCTTAGCACAGAGTTCACTACATTATCCAGGTGTCTTTGTAGAAAATAGTCAATGCCTTGGTGGCCTTTGACTCTCTTCAGGGAGGATTTGCTCAGACTGATGGTGGAAGAAATTGATTTGTTACTTCTGTAGTTCTGCAGGGAACCTTTTTTTGGGTACTTTCATCAAGTCTCATTCCATGAATCTACATAAGATAATGTCTCATGTTCTGACTGCCTCTGCTGGTATGTTATCTTCCCTTAGTTGCTGTTCATCTGTTATGGCAACTTCTAGCTAGTTGTCATTTAGCTAAACATTTAGTTCTACAAACTATTTATTTCCCTCATTATTTGTGCAAATATCCTGTTTGCACTCAGCCCATTTCATCATACCCACATCTCTTTCAAAGTTGCAAAACCATCCTTTCTCCATATTGTGCAGGCCTTAAGCTGGACTTGCAGCTGACAAATACTTCCAGTTCCAAATGGCTTGTCCCACTTGGATAGCTTTGTGCCTGAGGTCTGTTCATCGAACCAGCTTTGCCTATTGGTCTTCTCCAATCTCTTGGATTTCCAGGGAAAGCGTGTTCTCCAATCTTGAGAACTTGTTTAATGAGAACTTCTTTAACTTTCTCCTGCATCCAACATGATTTACTGAACAGGCAGCAAGTGAGAGAGTGAGAGCTATGGGAAACTGAAATGTCCACATCCTAAAAGTCCTGGAAGACTCTGCTGGTCCTTATTCAGTCAGGTTGCTCCTGACTGGCCTTTGCATTCACCCCTGCCACAGACTGACCCAAATGCTGTTTGACAGCTGCTGAAGATGTGACAGGACTGTGACCTGAACAGTCACCTCCCCCTGAGGTTCCTCTGCCACGTGGTACTGAGTGTGCATTCACCCAGCATCTTATGCAGCAAGGCAAAGCCTTGTCAACAGTATCTGAAATTAACTTTTTGTGCCCCCACTGCCCTTATTTTTAATTTGGTTAATGATTGGACCTCTTTGCTAGCTGAAGTAGAATTATAGCTGGGTATTTAATGAATATTATGGTTTGGGGAGAAGCTTTTAGACTCTTTCCTTGGAAGCTATGCAAAAAAACAGGTAACAGTGATGCTACCAATAACACTGACCAAGAATTGGACAATGTTTACATTTGTCAGAATGAACAATTAATTAAATCTGGGAATGTAAAGGACTGCTCTATGCAACAGAAATAGCCTTCTGCAGACAGAACTCCACTCCATAGGGTGTTTGCTCTTAGTTGTAGATATCTGAATTCCCTTTGGAGACACTCCTGCTGGCTTTTTGGGGTATGGGGAGAAAATGGGTTGAATCTTGTGAAACCCTGGCTAAACACCCAGCTAACTCTGAGGCCCAGCTGTGCTTGTCCCTGAGGCATTTAATCTGTAACATGGCTCAGACTTTCAAGTCCTCTATTCCCCAGTTTACATATAAAACAAAATTTACAATCAGCTATCTTTATTTGCCTTTAAAGATCTGATTTATATCTTTTTGATGACAATGGGAGTATTCCAGTGGACTTTTAAACCGAATTAACAAAGGTTCAAAACCAAACATTTTTAAACTTTATTTTTGTTTAGTAGAATAAACAAAACCCTTCAGCTGAAGTCAGTGAGGACAAAGTTAAGTCTGTGATGAATGTCCTAGAAACGTGATGTTCCATATTAGAACATCCAAAATTAAAGGATGTTCTCCCCGAATATTTGGGTTTAAGGGAGGAAAATCCTGTGGGCAAACTCTTCCAATGCAACCACATGCCTCTCACTGAATCGTTAAAAACCAATATGATCACGGACAAAGACCCTCTAACTAGTTAAAGTTAGAAAGTGGTATGTTTATTCACTGGCGGGTGGCACAGGAGTCACCTCTGAAAGGTGTGACTGCCCTGAACAAGGTTCTTTGCCATCTATTTATTCCCCAAGATCTTACATAAAATACATATGCTTAACCCCAGCACCTCCCATCCCCATCCAGTATTAAAATGAGCCCATTAGTCCTTCACGCGTGTGCAATTCTTCTCTTGAATTGGGTTGGGGGTCTCAAAATGGGTCAGTGGTCTCAAAGGATGAAGTCAGGAGAGTCTTCATCAGGTCTTGGGGACCCTCTGGCACGATCCAAGGCCCCGTGCTTTGTATACAGTCCAGGTGCTGGCCATTGTTCTTACTGGTTTCAGTCTTGTTCTTAGAACGGTTCACTTACTCTACATTCTTCTATACGCAAGCTCATAACAGTAAACAGTCTAACACTTAGCTCTAGCTTAAGCATCTAGCGATCATTAACCCACCATTTGCCTACCTACCTTACACCTTGCTCATGGAAATTTCTTCTACCCTTAGCCACCATCCTAACTCTTTGAAATCACGGTTCCTCACCAGGCTCGAGACGAGAGCGCTGCGGGTACCGCGTCCTGCGGAGCCACCGCGGTGCCGAGGAGCGGGCGCCCGGGCTGGGCAGGGGCAGGAGGTACAGCGAGGCGGCCACGCGGGTGAAGGAGATCCTGCTGAGCACCGGCAGCCCCGAGCAGTTCGTGCTGACGCTGCTGGAGGCCGAGCCGCCCCACGTGCTGGTCAGCCGGCCCAGCAAACCCTTCACCGAGGCTTCCATGATGATGTCCCTGACCAAGCTGGCGGACAAAGAGCTGGTGCACATGATCGGCTGGGCCAAGAAAATTCCTGGTGAGACACTCGGGCTTGTTTTTATTTGTTTCGGTCAATGTGTCCTTCTCTGCAGCACGGTAAGTGCGTGGTGTGAAAGTCAAGCTTTCTGTCCTAAGTAATGGAGAGTTTATTGCTCATTGCTTATTGTTTTTTGATTTAGACACAATATAACCCATAGCTTGCTGTCTGTTCTTACTCAAACACTCGTTCATTTTGTTACAAAGCAGAGGTGGTGTTGCATGTAATTTCTACCTCAGCTGTAAATACCTGATTAAGCTGATTTGGAACGTTCATTTAACACTAATTTTTTTTCCTTGAGTCCTGATAGAAGGTTTCTAGTAGTTGGTTGTTGGAAAATCCCAGCTCTACAGAGACAGGACAACTGAGATGTGTTTTAAAAGATTTTATTCCATTATCAGTCTCATTGAAGGGTGAAACATAAGAGATGTAAAACTCTACGCCATTCTATCAGAAGCCAACTTATTTCCTGGTTACAAAACCTTATAAATGTTTTTCAGCCTATTAGCTTTTGTCACACAATACTAATACTTCTAACACCAATCACCTATTATTTTACCCCAAGTGGTCTTGCTACAATGCATTTTTCACAGGTCCAATTCTCCAAAATATCTGGTCTTTTTACAAGGCCGTCGTTTGAAATTTGTTTCTAGTTCAATCTCTCTCTCAACAATGCCTTCTCTATTCCATGGCCTTTTAAAGTCAGCACACCTTATCTCAGAGTTTGCATACAGATGTACAGGACTGTGTAAGCTTTTAGTCAGGCTTTGAGAATCCTTTACAAATCCATTTCTCACAGTTGGTGATAACTGAAGGGTGTCCAAGTCCTGGGTGTCTGCAATCATTTCACTGCTGCTGCAGAAAAATATCAGTGGAGCTCAGGATTGATTTCAGATTTATTATGTGTCATATGTATCATGTATCATATTCAAAACAAAAATCAGTAAGGGTTCTTTGGGTTGTTGGCAACACCCAGAACATGCACTGCAGTACAACTGCCTGGAATGTCTCAAATATGTCCATGGCATCATGGCAGTGAACCATTTCACTTCTCACAAACCAGAAACGGTGAGCATTTGCAGTTCCTTCTACATGAAGTACCCTGATCAAAACAGGCAGAATAAAAACTAAAAGTGTGCTAAAACATGGAATAATTGGTGGACTCATAGCAGTATGGGGCTTGATCCTGAGCTTCAGGTAGAGTGCTCTGCTGGGAGCCAGCAGTCTGTGGATCCTCTCCTGGATTTAGTGCTGAAGGATTCAGAGGGTGCTGGTGTGTGCCCTGCCCTTGTCATGGTGTGCTCTGTAAAGAGCTGCTGCTGCTGGAGAACACACATGGGAAACGTGACAGGAACCCTTCCCTGCAGAAACACAGCGTGTGCACAGTGCAGGAAGCAAACCTGGAGGAGAACATTCCATTTAATCCTAAAATTAGGAATTTAGCAGTCAGGGAAGTGCATCCTGTTTCATGTCTAGGTGGAGTGGCTGATGTGCTTCCAGCTCCAGCTGCTGAACACAGCTGCCAGGGGCAGAGCAGCCTCAGGCTGTGTGTGAGGGTCCAGGTGGGATGGTTTTGGGGTGTGCAGATTCCAGGCCAGCTGCTGGGCTGCTGGGGAGGAGATGTTTGCACCCCAGAGCATCTCAAACCACGCTGCACATCTGCAAAGTGCTGATAGCTTTGCTCCTAATGTGGGATGTTTTAAAGCTCAGAGCCTAAATCCTTTAGACTTATTTTTGTGGCTTAAAAAACTCTGAAAATAACTGTGAAGTAAGTAACTATAAGGGGTTAAATTATATCTATTGTTATAATTTCTTGTCTAATCATAAAAATGTGATTAAAAGGTGCCATTTCAGATAACTCCACTTTGTTGTGTTTATCTGGTAGGAAGTGAATTGTGAAGGAAAATCAGTCTTAGAAAATGACGTCATTTGAACCAATATTTCACTGGGAAACATCCCCCCAACCCAACCTTTTCCATTTTCTGATTATTATTATTTTCTATATTTTAACTCTGAGACTTTTTTTTTTTAAAAAAACAAACTCACAAACTCAAGCCCTCAGCCAGTTAAGACTAATTATTTTTATTTTTTACAAGATGAGTTTCTAAAACAAGCTCAATTTTGGCATCAGTCACTTTTAGTTTATTTTCAACATGTGTCAGAAATAAAAATTTTTTCTTGGCAGTAATAAAACTGTATGAGGAAAACCCATTGAAGCAATCAAACCCCTTCAAAACAGTTCCTGGGAATGCTGACACTTTGTCATCTCTGGGTTTTTTTTCTGATCACTCCTGTTACAGAGAACAGAAATAAACAGCATTTTAGAGCAATGCCAAAAATAGATGTGATGTTTAATATGCACCCAATTATAAGTGACACTGCCATATTATATGGCAGTAACTTCATGTGGATTTTTTGTTGGACTTTTTGTTTTTCATTAAAAAGCTGTGATGACTAAAGCTCAGGACATGGAATTTTATTTTTCAAAAACTCTTGCCTGAAAGTAATCATGTCCATCCCTGCCTGGTTCCTGGAGGTAATGTCTTAGGAAAAAATAGAGAGTTTTTGACTAATGGCCCAGTGAGCAGTAATTTTACTTTCTGAAAAGTGCTGAATATTTGCTTTTGTTTAACCAGGTTAGAAGCCCGTTTTCATCTCTAAGTTATTATTGGATGTTTTGACACTCACTGGAGGTGAAAAAAATTATTTTTCCTTATTCTATTCACAGTAACTTTTTGTGTAAATAGGAAAAAAGCATGTTTGCATTTTGTGGGCTTTTCATATTTAATATTTAATGACAGTCTTTTGTTCTGAATTTTACTCAGTGGCTGTATTTTTGTTCTGGACTTTCAGCCTAATGGAGTATATTTTTTTGTTGCTCAGTAAAATAGAAGCTGACATCTGGATTTTTTTCCTTCTGAATTCCAAGCATTTTAATTCTTGGTTGTCAGGCAGCAGAACACAGCTTCTATAATTGTCTCTTGCTTTGTTGACCTAGTCTAAAAGAGTTTAACATTGTTCATTGCTGAACCTGTATTGCAAATCGATAAGGTGTTGTCACAATATCGAAATTTGGAGTCATTATGCAGCCTAGTGTGTTGCTGACCAGAGCAGTGTGTCTTTTTCTAGTTTCCACACATCCAGCACAAGCTTTTTTTCTTGTCTGTCTTAGCAATTTATAATTAAATTATAAGGAATAGAGCCCACAATCCAAAGGATGTGTAATACAGTCAGAGTAAAATTATTAGTTTAATGTCATCTGGAGGAAATTAAATGACACTGCAGTGAAAGCTGTGGTGGTGGTTTGCTGTCCTGGACCTTTGGAACATGAGATTGTTATGAAAAAGAGAAGTGAAGTCCTTCTGACAGCTCTGCTCAATGGCCATAGCTCCTACTGCTGCTGCTGATAATGCAGTTTAGCAGATGACATCCATGATAAATCTGGATTTCAAGAACCTCTAGATTGAACCCTGGGACTTGGTCTGACATCTCACTCAACTGAGAGAGTTTTTAAACCTGGTAATTCCTTGTTTATGCTATAGAAATCAGTACATGCAGGTGTAAATGTTTATTTAAATACACTGTCAGTTTTTGTACTATTTCACACTTCCCTGAATATTTTCCCAAAAGCAGTTTTAAATGATGAGTGTGTGTGGCAGATAATCTGTTGTTGGCTGTGCATTCTGCAGTAAATTCTGTGACAGTGGAATCCAGGAGGGAAGGTACCACTCCCAGGCTCCTCTTTACCCTTCTTATAAAATCAGAGGCAAGGCTGTACCAACTTTGAAAAGCAGCACGTTCAGCTATGATAAAAGTGAGCATTGCCCAGTTCATTTGTCACTGACTGTCTTCCAGCTGAATAGTGTAATAAGATTAAAAATACATGAGGTATTTGTATAAATTACTGACAGATTCTTTGGCAGCCCAAGCAGCCCAAATGTCCTGTGTGTGTTTTAAGACTTCAGAAAAATGGGAAAAACTTCAGGAAACCTGTCTGCCCTGGCCAGGCTGTATGGATTTGTCACCATGCAGTGTCAGAGATGCCAGCTGATCTGAAAATGGAGCACCTTTGCCAAGGGCCTGAGCTAAAGAAGCTCAGCTTTGAAAACTGTGGCCTGATCTTGTTTTTGATCACTGAGCAGCTCTTCATCATATCTGTGTTTTCTTCCTTGACTGAGCAGTCTGTTTTCCCTGTTTTCCCACTCATCCACTCATGTTTTGGTAATTTACACTTCTGGTCTTTTGGTTTGGAATGTGTAAATTTTATTTCTCGCTCTCTCTTTTTTTTTTTTTTTAAGTTCTGGGAATCAGAATGATAGAATCATGGAATGAGTTGGGTAGGAAGGGACCTTAAAGATCCCCTTGTTCCAACCCCATGCCATGGGTAGGAGCACTTTCCCCTAGACCAGGTTGTTCCAAGCTCCATCCACCCTGGCCTTGAACATTCCCAGGGATGGAGCATCCACAACTCTGGGCACCCTATGTCAGGGCCTCACCCTCACAATATTTCTTCTAACATCTCTCCTCTTTTAGAACAAGAACATGAAGCAGGTGACTCTGCAGCCACCTGAGTTTCACCAGCTGTATGGGACTAATTGCACTAAAACACCTCTCTGCTTTATTCCAAATATCTTGTGGAAGATGATAATAGCAAATATTTTTGCTCCAATTTGAAATGGCAGCCTGGCATTTTGGATGTCCCTTATCTTCACAACCCACAGTTCTTTCTGGGTTTTTTTTGTTTGTTTGTTTGTTTGTTTGTTTGTTTGTTTGTTTGTTTGTTTTTGTTTGGGTTTTTTTTGTTTGTTTGTTTTTTCTTTTGGGTGGAGGTCCTCTGAATTGTTTGGCTGTTTTGCTTTGCTTCAGAGCTTTTTCTCTGGGAAGGGACTAGTTAACCATTTGTTCNTATACTAATTTTTCTTTATCAAAACAGAGCATTAAACAAGTTGTTGTGTTTTATGCTATTTGCATCACTTTGGGCTTCATTGATCTCAGCCTCTATGACCAAGTAAGACTCTTGGAGAGCTGCTGGATGGAAGTTCTAATGATTGGTTTGATGTGGAGATCAATCGACCATCCTGGGAAGCTGATTTTTGCCCCAGACCTTGTATTAGACAGGTAAGAGGAATGAATTTCCTGACAACACTTGATATTTGCATGTCTGAAGGTGGGGTGAATTGTAAGAAGAAGACAATTAAACATGGCAGATGTTATTAATATTTCATCTAACAGTATAATTTACTTGTGCTTGTAACAATAATGTCCTAAGGTTCCACATCCTTACAGAGGCTTAAGGAATGCCAAGCTTTAAAAGCATTGTTGAACTTTCAAATTCCTGAACTCCTGTAACACTGAATATGAAGTTTCTCTGCATTTTTTCACATCTTTTGGTGGTTTTGTTCCCTTTGTTCCAGGTCTCTAGATGCTGAAACTGTCAATACACAGGAACACAAGGCACCACATTGTCCATTTGTCCCTACATTCCTCATTAAAAAGCAGATACAGTGTCAGGCAATATTTTAATTATTTTAAATAGGTTACCTGCCTGTTTTTGTTTCTGCCACTGCAGCAGAGTTCCTCTAGCTTGCTGTTGGATACTAAGAATATTTTTTCAAGGTACAGCAGGGTGTTTTCAAGTTTAAAGATTATTTTTCCATAGCATCATGTACCAGGAAGGAAGAATATGGATTAGTAAGGATGTTTTTCTACAGAACCTTGAAGGATTTGACCTGAGCTTCACATACCATTTTCACATTGGTAAAAAGTCAGGGAAGCAATCTACTCTCGGGTAGTCTTAAAATGTCTTTTAACCTTTTCAACCTGGGAAAATTCAGATTTGCACTAGTTCTGTGATTTGCAATCAATAATTATCGTTGTAGATACAGATAGGCAAAATTGGCTAATAAGAAAAAAAATTAATTTACAGAACAGAGGAAATAAATATTATTTGCTCATATAAAATTCAATACAAGGACATGCTGCACTGTTCAGTGCAATGATCAGAAATTGATGAAAATGTACCGTACATTTAATTGCTCAACAGTTAATATGTGCTGAATAGAGTAAGAATATTTGATGCATTTCTTCATTTCCTCAAGACATGGCAGAGTGGGAGCTTACAAGTGTCTGGGCATGCTGTAATTTTATTCAGGACATCCTTATATGAACCTGGTCTGTAACATGACTGTTTTTATCTTAGTTGAACTTAGAATCCTAGAATGGTTTGGGTTGGAAGGGACCTTAATAATCATCTCATTCCACCACCCTGCCATGGGCAGGGACACCTTTCACTGTCCCAGCTTGCTCAAAAGCTCCATCCAGCCTGGCCTGGAACAATCCCAGGGATGGGGCAGCCACAGCTGCTCTGGGCAACCTGTGCCAGCACCCTCACAGTAAAGGATTTCTTCCTAATCTTCAATCTAAACCTACTCTCTTTCCATTTGAAGCCATTCTCTCTTGTCCTGTCCCTCCAGGCCCTTGCCCAAAGCCCCTCTCCAGCTCCCTTGGAGACATTTTAGGCACTGGAAGAGACTCTGAGGTCTCCCTGGAGCCTTCATTTCATTCCTAATCTTTGCAGACAATATTTCTCTGGAGCTGCTGTCCTTGTTTTGAATCTGGCAGCTGCCTGTCCTTCTCTGAAGCTTAATATTCTTCTTTGCTGTGAGGAACACAGGAAACTGGCCAATAAAAAATACTTTTTGCAGGCAGAACCTGCTGCCCCTAGGTGGAGTTACCTGCATGTTCCTGCCTCCAGCCTGAAGGCTCAGCACCTTTCTCTTGGGATCCAGTAAATTTTTTATTCTCCTGCACTGCTGTGCTTAAATCTGTCTCATCTTAAAAACATTACAGGGGGAAAAAATCTCCTGTTACAAAGAGTATTAGAAGCCTCTCTTTGAATGCTGCTCTTGTAGAGCCTAATCACTTTTTTAGTACAGTACATATAAACAAAACTAACAAAAAAACTTGAACAACTTCAGTAGTTTGAAATTTGCCACTGCTGAATTTTAAACAAGTTCTAATGACTTGTTTGGGGTGTTTTTTCAGATCTGAAAACAGGAACACTTCTCATATCCAAGATGGAGAAATTGCATTCTGTAAACACTTGCAAATATAAAAATAACCAAGCCACAAAACCACCAAAACCCCAAATATCTTTCAATACCTAGACAGAAAAAAGTGCCAGGAGATAGGGACAAGAGTTGTTTTATTCTTTAAAAATGTCTTGTTATTCCAAGCAACTTATTTCAGGAAGTCTTTCTTTTCTATCAAGTCCTGAGGTACAAACATTATCTTATTGATTGTGAGTAACTCCTTGTGAAACAAATCTGGAAAATTATTCAAGGTGGTACTGTGCCCTGCAGTCCAGGATTTCAAACTGATTATCCAGAATTACACAGGCTGAGAGGATACAGAAATGTGATCACACTTACGGTCAATCCTCCTTGCACTTTAACAAGAAAATAATTTTCTTACAAATACTGACCTTTCATACCTGTGTAATTTTCAATTTAGATTTCATGATAGAGCCTTTTAAATTCTCCCAAAGATGAGATAAGATAGGCCTAAGAAGCAGCTTCCTTCATGCTTTGACTTTTATCTGTCTGAGTCAGTTCCTTAACTCTACTTTTTTGGTAACGTGTTGAATGTGTTTCCATAGGGATGAGGGGAAATGTGTAGAGGGAATTTTGGAGATCTTTGATATGCTCCTGGCCATGACCTCAAGGTTCCGAGAGCTGAAGCTGCAGCACAAGGAGTATCTGTGTGTCAAGGCAATGATCCTCCTCAATTCCAGTGAGTATGTGCTTGCCTCTAATACTCACCAAACTGTTCCTTTTATTCTGAGGGTGGCTGGGAAATCAGCCTCAAAAACCCCAAATATCAAATGATAAAAAACTGTTGGAAGAGAATAATAAGAAAGGACTTGTCTCTGATAGATTGTGAAGATTTTTGCTCAGAAAACTTCTAAGCTGTATCATTTGCTGTATTTAGGGGCTATGTCCTGTTCTAAAAACTGCATAAAAGACCCCAAGTTCTGATAGCTTCTCACAAGGTGGGGCTCATGGCTCAGGCTGTGGATCTGCCCTTTTGAATGGGAAATTTTGCTCCTATCTCTGGATCCCAGTCACATGTAAAGTTGCTGTACAGTCCTATAAACCTGTCCTTAATTCTTAATTCTAGTAATTCTAGTAATACTAGTTACTCAACTGAGTGATGATTAATGGGCATTCAGTGTTCCTATTTAATGGCAATGAGTTGGTTAGAAATGACTGGAAGTACTCAACAGTTCTGCAAGATGAGTTTCAGGACAGGAGCTTTGCTTTGCAGCCTCTCACACAAGGCTACTCTTTGTTAGTTTAGGGTAGCCTGCAGTAAAAATTATATTTTTCCCCAGACCATTTTGTAGTCAATATTGAAAAAAATAAACAAAAACCTCATAATAAAATAGCAGCTAAACTATTCACATCTACTGCTTTCAGCAAGAAGCTCCTTAATAATAATTCTTAGTCCAGGACTGAAGGGGAACAGTCCAGCTGCAATCCCACTTGTCTGCCCACTTGTTTGGGTTGGAGTGTTGATGTGCTGGAGGGTAGGAAGGATCTGCAGAAGGATCTGGATAGGCTGGATTGATGGGTCAAGACCAACAGCGTGAGGTTCAACAGGACCAAGTGCTGGGTCCTGCACTTTGGCCACAAAAACCTCCTGCAGTGACACAGGCTGTGGGATCAGGGGCTGGAAAGCCATGATGAGGATGATGAGAGGAAATGAGATTTCATGATCATGATGAGAGGAAATGGCCACAAGCTGCACCAGGAGTGGTTTACACTGGATATTAGGAACAATTTCTTCACCAAAAGGGTGGTCAGGCATTGGAAGAGGTTGCCCAGGCAAGTGATGGTCACCATCCCAGAAGGGATTTAAAAGATGTGGAGATGTGGCACTTGGGGATGTGGTTTAGTGATGGTCTTGGTAGTGCTGGGTCAAAGGTTGGACTTGATGATCTTAAAGGTTTTTCCAACCTAGATGATTCTATGATTCTGTGGATATCACCATTTCAGCAGACAACAAAAGCTGGTCTTCCTTTTCCTAAAATACCCACAACAAAAAAAAACAGCCAAAAAACCCCAACCAAACTCCACATTCATCAGCCATATTTTCTTCAAAGTTCATGTCTCAAAAGATCTGTCCTTTCTCTTCTTCTACTCTCCTTTCTTGACAAAATTAATAATTTTCCCCTACTTTTCAAGGTGTTCTGGAGCTCTGTCCTTTCATAGGTATCTCTGGAGGGACTGTTGAGATTTTTTCTTTCCCTGGTCTCACGTCTCTTCTGCTTTATAAATAATGTTACTGTGTGTTTCCAGACCTTCCTAGTGACGATTTTTTTTCCCTTGTCCATACCCCCAAGTCTCTAGTTCTTTTTCCTTTTTATAAAAAAAATTTTGTGGGTTTTTTGTTTGTTTTCGTTTTTGTTTGTTTGTTTGTTTGTTTTTGTTTTTTTCTTTTTTTTTTGATTGTTTGTTGGTTTTTGTTTTATTTTGTTTTTGTTTTGTTTTGTTTTGTGTTTTCTTTTTTTGTTTTTGTTGACTTTCAAGGTTTCTCACTGCAGACATGTGCTGTATTGTGACAGCCTTAGTGATCTATAGGGAGACCATGACCAGCTGAGTCACTCTGAGCAGTGTCACTGACATATTCTCCTCCCTCCCTAATATATACTCAGGGAAAAGGGGTTTTTTTCAACAAGAAGGGATTGCAACAAGCATAATTTTATAGTTCATAACAGTTCAAAAAACAAGGTACAGAGGAAAAAACCCTGGGGAATGGAGAGCACATCACGACCTGACTGAAGAGTCTATGTGCAACACGTCTTGGGAAGATTTGGGAGAATTGCTCACTTTGCAAATGATGGGGCCATCAAATTCAAGCTTGATGTGGCATATGGAGCATCATTTGTACAGTCTTGAGGGGAGTGTCAGGGAATTTACCTTCTCTAGTTGTGTTGAAATATTACATATTAAAAAAATCTACAGTCGTAGCACTTTGTTCTTCCTCTTCTCTGGTTAGGCATGTTCCCCTTGTCAGCAGAGGAACCTGAAAGCAACAGGAAACTGCACCACCTGCTCAACGTGGTCACAGAGGCTTTGGTGTGGGTTATTGCCAAGAGTGGGATCCCCTCACAGCAGCAGACAACTCGCCTGGCCAATTTGCTGATGCTCCTCTCTCACGTCAGACACGCCAGGTACAGTTTACAGAGTGTGTGCAGCACTTGTGTTAGTGTTTGTTTATTACAGCAAAAAAGAGGTGGCTGGAACTCCAGAGCACTCCTGAGGGAATCCTGGTGCTGCTCTTCACCTCTGTCACTGTGAGGCTTTCCTTCCCAGCACAACAAAACAGGCAGTAAACTCAAGTGCTTGCTGGCACTCAGTGATGTGATGATATTAAAATGCTATTTTAACCTTATTAGATTAAATTATTCATTATGTGTCTGCCTGAAATGTTTAACAATAACACAAACTGAGCCTTTCAGAAAAACATCCTGCCCAGCCATCAAAACCCGTGCATTCAAAATGAAAATCTGTTCCAAAATGGATCTGCAGTGTGGGCTTTGGTAGAGCAAAGTGGATTTTGGGGGCCATGTTTTTCCCAGAAAAAATTTGTTGTCTTTTATGTGGAGCCACAGAGCTTTTATGAAATGACTCATGCTACAGCAATGTCAGGCCCTGTTTGTTCCATGGGAAGTGGCTCCATTTCCTGGACTTCCTTGAGAGGTCCAGCAGGATCCTACAAAGAGAGGTTTTAATTTTCAGTCTGTTTGTAATTTTAAATCATTACCCAGAGGTCAGCTATTAACTAAGCTGTCTCATGGCTTGACTTTGGACTGTGTGTCCAGGGAAGATGTCCTGGGAATGGACTGGAGGACACAAAGGAGAGCTGGGCACATCTGTAGGGACACTGAAAAGGGGATGGCCACCTTTGCAACAAGCTTCTTGGGAGAGCAAAGGGCAGCAGCAGGGACCTGATGGTGCTGAAAGACAGCTTTTAGCAGCCAGTTTGTGGGCTGGGGGTGAGTTTGAGAGCTGGCCTTGCAGAAGCTCCAGCACCAGCCAGAGCTGAACCTGTCTCATGGCTCTGATCTCTGCCATCACCTGGATTGTGCTCTGTGATGTGACTCCACATCACAGCTTTGCAGAAGCTATTCTAGCATTCTGTGAACAAACATCATGAATCTTTGCAAAATTTTTATATTTTCTCATTAAGCCAAGATTTTCTATGCTGTGTCTCCCTCAGCCAAAGTCTGGAGGCTGCTTGTTGTGTCCTGTCTCCTTTAGGTTGCTTGGTGCTGGTCAGTCAATTAGACTTTGTTCTGGAAATAATTGAGAGCTGGGTGTGGGAGAGGGGCTGCAATTTCTTCTTGCCCATTAACATATACCTAACTCTTGAATTGCAGCAGAACCTCGTTTATCTGGAAGCATTGCCCCCCTCCCAGCCCAACCCACCAGCTCAGCTGTGTGCTGGCTGGCTGCTGCTGGTTCCACTGGGGTAGATCTGGTGCTGAGCAAGCACCCTTAGATCTCAACCCCAAACCCCTGAGTGCATCTGGAGTATAAATATGTGTGACTGCAATGACAATAGCCATTTTTAGTCCAAACCATGATACAGCACTAAATGTTCAAGCTAACCAAGTGTCATTGTAACTTACTGCATAGCAGAAATATTACTTCTCTGTCTGTAACCACCTGCAAGATCCTCTCACTGGACATGCAGAGAGTAAACACAGTGCTTGAAATTAGCTGGGTAATTAGGTCTTCCTACTCAGCCAGGTAGGAGAGGTAGGTAGTCATTAGTAAACTGCATGTAGTAAATCCCCCTTTTGCATAAAGCTTCAGTATGGGGCCTCCCACCTTTACAGCATCCAAGAGGTTTTTCCTTTCATTTCAGTAGGGTTGGTACATCTGAATTATTTCCTGAAAGAGTTTGTATGGTGCAAAACAAAACTTGCCTCTCTAAATAGTAGAACATTCAGCCTTTAAGTATTGAGATGTTGTTACTGTTGGTATTGGTAAGTGATCTCAGGAACTACAGCAGCTAAATCCTGTTAAATCCAAATTTTAAAAAGAGGCTCTCTTGAAACCATGAGCGTGTTTTTCTTCTCTGCACTGTTGGAACCAGAGTGCTGAGTTATTTTCTGTTCTCCTGCACAGTAACAAGGGAATGGAGCATCTCCTGAGCATGAAGTGTAAAAACGTGGTGCCAGTGTATGACTTGCTGCTGGAGATGTTGAATGCTCACACCCTCCGAGGGCAAAGGAAGCCCCTGGCCACACGCCCTGAGTTTGGCCCACTGGAGCAGATGGAGCCTGGAGACAGCCTGAGGAAGGGGGCACCCCAGTAATTGTGTCAAGACCTGGAAATGTGAGGCTTTTTCAGAGCTATGGGAGCAACCAGAACTGCTGTGATGGGGCTGCAGAAGTGTGACCTAGCGTGAGTTCTCATCCCTCCTGGATTTGCACACCAGTGTCTCGGGAGAGGCCATGAGGAGCTCACCTCTGTCTGTGATTCTGACATTGCAACAGCTGCACTGCTGTAGTGCCTTTTCTGAGACTCTGCAAAAGCACCTTATGAAATCAAGCCTCAGAACAGCACTGTGGGACAGGGGATTGCTGCCTCTCCTTCTCAGAGGCAGAACTGAGAGGGAGAGGTTTGGGATGGCAGAAGAAGCTTGGAGAGAGGTTGATCTCTGTCTCCCAGAGCAAGACTTTTAAGCACTGACTGAACAAAGTCCTCTTTCATCACGAGATGGTGTGAAATGTAGAACAGTATCATTTGGGACAGATGTTTACCTGTGTATGCTGGTCCCTGGGGAATGCCTGTTCTGCAGCTGATCTAGATAAAGTGCCGAGATACAGACAAGTGTGAAGGAGCTTATTCTCAAATATGCAATGGCCTTCATTTGAAGGTCATTTGGAATAGCTTCTAGGTTCAGTTCAGAGCCTCTGCAGAAAGTTTAAATTGATCTTAAGTTTGCATTTTGTGAGCCTGTTCTTAACACTCACATTATTTTCTGCTTATAATTCTTCAGTGCTTTAAGCAACGACCAAATCGTCTGAATATTTCAGTCAATACTGACCTTTGAAATGTGTTTTGTCTGTGAGATTATCATGTTGTTTTATATATTTATTAATGATGTTAAATCTATTCTAATAATTAGGTACAAGACGTTGCTCTGTGAATATTAACTGTTTGTATTTGTATATGATCTGCTGATCAGGCCTTGTGAAACCAGCTAGAAAAAAAATCTTCCCACCCCTTTGACTGGTGTGTGGAATTACGTCCTGCCTACCCAAAACCTCTTGCAGGGGGTGAGGCACTGGATGGGAATATGGATGGGGATCTGTTTTTGTTTGCTGCCCTGAGGTTTGCTGCTTGCTTGTTCTCAGCATGCATGGCACCTTGTGCTGTGGTCTTCATATCTTTATAGGAGCCCTCAAAGAGCGAGGATGGGGATAATGGTAAATGTGAAGATAATGTAAAGATGGGGATAACGTAAAGCACTACTGTGCTTTGCAAGTGTGATGACTTGTTTGAATTACACTGGATATGTAGTGGTTTAAACTTTCTTTTTGTGCTAATTTCTGCATGTGTTAAGCTGCACTGAGTAAAAAAAAAAAAAGATTAAATGTCCTGGCTGATGACCTCAGAGATCAGCAGGGTGGCATCATTCATTCTGGTAACTGTCTCTCTACATGGAACCATTTAAATATAGCACATGCATGTTCTGGGCATTATGGTGAAATGAATTGGGATCACACCAAAAGTCTGTTTTGAGCCAGTAAGTCTTTTGGATTAGGGACTTTGATTAGTATGCCATTTGCATATTTTGAATATTAGTCAAACCATTAATCTTGGTGGTTTTTTAAAGCCAAGGATGGTATTTTTTATAGGAAGTTTTCAGTGAGTTACACATCTATTGCCTGTTTTGATCTTGTACTATACCAGATGCTGCTGCTGATCTAAATTTTTACTCTCTGCCTTTTTATTGTTTTTAAGAAACTGTAATATAGCCATGTCCTTCTAAAGATGTGTAATATTTACAATGAAAAAAAAGGAAAAAAATGTGAGTACAGTCTGGAATTTATTGGTACTTTCATTCTGAGAGATGTTTTGCTGTGAAACAAACCTGTCTCAGTATTTCTTAGGCTTGATTGTGTTCTGGCCTCGCTGCCTGTTGTGTTGCTCTTTCTCTGATTTTCCTTATCCTGTGTAATCTTTCAGTTTAATACAGTTTTTCAAAGAAATATTTAAGTGAATTGTTTGTTTTGCTTTAAAAGTGTTGAATTTGTGTACAATCTTGGAACAAACCTTTTGAAGAGAAAATGGGAAAGACTGGGTATAAATCATGAAATTACCTGCTGTGGATTGACTCTGTAAAAGGGATATGCTGCAGTTTTGTGCTATGTGGTGGTGTTCATATATGTTGCTATTAGTACAGTGCAAATAGGAAAATGATGTGATTTTAGCCTACTTTTTGTCTTGTTGAACATAATTTTATTAAAAGTTACTGTTTTAAAATGGGTGAAAGTCAACAGCTGTGGAGTCTGCATTAATGTAGCTGTGTTCATACTGGGATGGGGAGATGCTCATCTCCAACAGCACAGGGAAGTGTGTGGCAGTGACTGAACGAGGGTGCCTGGGTCTCTTGACAGAGATGTTGGGTTTGTTCTGGGTCTGGATCCCCCAGACTGGCTCAGATGTGGACTGTGGTGTGGACATCCCTGTCCCTGCCAGCCTTGAGCAGAGCTGTAACATTGTGCTTCCATTTGGATATTGGGGCTTTTCCAGTCTCAAAGTGGATGAGAGGAATCCTCAGGACCTGCAGGGGCTCTGAGGAGGGGCTGGTTTATTGCTTTCCTTCCCTGCTTGGCTGGAACTCAGCTTCTGCTGCTGCTGCTTGGAGAAATTGTGCTGCACTTCTGGCATGTTCACAGAGGTGAGCAAGCCTGGCTCAGGCAAGAGGGACAACTGTCATGAGTTTAAAAAAAAAGATATGAAAGAAAAAAGGAAGGAAGGGAAGGCCAAACTTTTTAACAGCACGCATAAGGAAAACATGCTGAGCTTCCTCTCTCAAGTCTGGAACTGGAACAGGATGGTAAAACAACCTTGGCTGGGTTTTTTTTCTTTTTTTTGAAGAAATGAGGTTTCAGACAGGTGAAATGTTTTGTCTCCAGGAAGGTGAGACCTTTTTCACACCTCTCTCTACCTTCAAATTATCCATTTTTAGTGCTCTCATGTTTCCAGTCAGAGAGAAGTGTGGGAGAAAGATACGTAAATGTGTTGAAACATTCTTCCTTGAGATAGTGCCCAACAGGGTAAATGCTCCTATTAAATAGCAAACTAAGACAGGTTAGCAAACTAAGCACTTGAAGATATTTTTTTAAATAAATATGCTTATTTCCATAGTCATATTATGTTAATTCCTTGCTGACTGAACAATAGATCTATACAGGGATCATTATGGTGAAAGGAGAGCATCCTTTTAAGTGCTGGAATTTTTCATTTTACTCTTGATGAGCTGAGGTGTATGAAAGATATTTGTTGTATTTGCACCGTTACAGTGGTTTAGCAGAGCCTAAAAATACAATGAGGCCCAGAAAGTTGCCTGTTGATCCTATTTGAGCTGTCACCAGCAATCATCCTCTTCTGAGGCAAGAATTTTTGTCTTGTTTGGACTTTTACCATAGAATCATGGAATGGTTTGGGTTGGAAGGGACAATCTCCCCAGCCATGGGCAGGGACACCTTCCATCAGACCTGGTTGCTCAGAGCTCCATCCAACCTGGCCTGGAACACTTCCAGGAAAGGAGCACTCACAACTTCTTTGGGTGACCTGTTTAACTGTCTCAACATCCTCAGTGTCCAGTCACGCCATGCCCTTGTCAGAACTCCCTCTCCAGCTGTGTTGTAGCCCCTTCAGGTACTGGAAGCTGCTCCAAGTCTCCCTGGAGAGCTCCCCTCCCTGCAAGGATTTTACAGAGCCTGGCCAGGTGTCTCCAAACCCACCCCACCCTCCATTCCCCCTTAGGGGGTTCTGCCTGCAGATTGTGGGTGTGGGGACTAACTCTGCAATAGTTGTGAACATTCCAACCATGCTGCAGCCAGGGAGTAGCAACTGCATTTCACCCTCTAATTTCTGTACTGTTGGGATACGAGCATAGCTTCTCAGTTTACACAAAGTTTACCCCAGGCCATCTTTTCACACTTCCATTTCAGGCCTAGAAGCCATAGAAACATCTTTGCTATTATCACCATCCATGTCAGAAAAAATGGTTTGGCATTACTTAGGTCCTGTGAGGTAATGGGTCAGCAAAGCAGTTAAGATATGATCATCTGTTGTGCTGACCCAGTGCCCAAATCAATTCTAAAGAGATGCTGCAAATAGGAGCATGAAAAGCGAGTGGATTGCTTCAATATGGAATGTTAGTATTATTTACATTAATTTTTCACAGTATTCTACTACTAAAGTGAAGTGTGGTGCATTAATGGCACTTTCGTAGCTAAGACTTAAATTTTATTTATGGTCTGTGTATAATTTAACTCCATCTTTACATTTAAGAGTCACCTACACTCCTCATGCATTTCAATTTAAGTGCATGAAGAAAATGAGCCTGCTTTGCTATAAAAATGCCAACATCTGCTGCTACTGCCTCAACAGACAAAACCGTCTTCACTCATCACAGCGTCACACAGGAGCTGGCATAGCCATTACCTGTGCTTACTGCACATCTCCATTTGTTTTCCACAAATGTTTTGTTCTGAGTCCTGTCATTTTAGTTTCAACATTTCACTCTCTGTGAGTTTGTAATAGAAACGGGCTCCTGACAGAAAGTGGTGCTTTTTAAAGCACTTTATGTATGTTATGGTAATGTGAAAACAACCCCACAACACCCCAGCCCCTCCCTTTCCCCCAGCTGTCTTTAGTTCTGTGAACTGATAGTATTTGTCTGCTGCTGTGTTTCATTCAGTTACAGATTGCTGCAGCTGACTAAACAGGCACCATGAAATGTAAATATATGGCTTTTTGTTCATTTCTCTCCTGCAGCTGAGCTCAGCCTGGTCTCATGAGCACATAATGTGTGTGCTCAGTGACTGAGGGACACCTTCCACCACACCAGGTTCCTCCAAGCCCCATCCAACCTGGCCTTGAACACTCCCAGGGATGGGGCAGCCACAGTTTCTCTGCACAACTTATTCCAGCACCTCACCACCCAGCAATGAATTTCCTCCCAACACCTTATCTAAAGGTGTCCTCTGGCAGTTTAGAGCCCTCACCCTTTGTCCTACCACTCATCCCCTTGTAAAAAGCCATCTCCAGCTCTCTAGCAGGTCCCCTTTAGGTACCAGAAGTTGCTCTGAAGTCTCCCTGGAGCCTTCTCAGTGCTGTTGCCTATGCTGGAGGGGGGTAGGTACACCTGAAAACACACCGAGGCCTCATCTCACTGCCAAAAAGTAAAACTTCAATTCAAAACTAGTTTTGGCTTGGTTTGATTTCTCAGTGCATGTGCACAACCAAAATGGGGTTGTGCTTGCTCTCACTACTGCATCTGCCCTCTATTTAAAATACTTTTTTTTTCCCTTCCCTGGCCACTAACAGCCCAGTACTGAGAGAGATGATGACACAAAGAAATTGTTGGGGATATAAAATTACTTGTTTAAAGCAGACTTCAGTGTCAGCCTACAGTGCAGTGATTATAATCAATTGGAAATAAAACTATTTAAAATAGGTGTGGAAGAAAAAAAGATTTAAGCTACTTCCCAGACATTTTTTTTGGTGACATTTTGAGATAATTTCTTGAAAGCTCCGCTTTTTATATATTACATCAGCTCAACAATTTGATATAACTGTTCAAAATGAAAGGAAATTGTGGGCTATGAAATTTTCCCTGGACCTTTTAACCTTGTTCAATTTTTCCCCCTGCACAGGTTCTTTAATGGAAGAGCTGAGTATCACATCAGCAACTGCCTATTACTTTTTGGCAGAAAGGTCTGCATGGGCATTTGTGACAACCTGGCAATGAAATAATGGTTAGAGTTGGCTCACTTCTACAGAGGAAGAAACTTAAATGAGCTCCATCTTGAAGTAATTGCTTTGAAAATATCAAATAATGATTGCAGAAAGAGAGAGGACATTGTGTGTGGCTGTGTGCAGTGAGGGGGATCCATCTCTGGATACAGCCCCAGTGTGAGAGCTGTTGGTGCTGGAGCACAAGTCTGGCACCTCAACACAGCTTATGACTTTAGTTTAGTATCCTGGAAATAAACCACAGTGGGTTTGCCACCATGGCTGGGAAAAAGCTGCTGGTTTGGCCAAACTCTGAACATCAGGACAAAGCAGTTTGCTTTGTAAACCCCCCCTGCCAGAAGATGGGGAATCAGCAACCATCAGTGGTGACAAGTGTAGCAAAGGTGAGAGAACACTCACAGGCTAATCACAGACCTTATTTTCTATGGGTAAGCACTGCACAAAATGGCTAATTCCTGGGTCATTTTCACTGTAACACACAAAAAACTTTTGACCAAAGCCCTTACTACTGCACCGAGCTCTCCTCCACATGCATTTCCCCACTCCAGCACTCCCACTATAGAAAGTCAGTTCCAGAGTGGGAAATAGTTCAGCATTTCAAACTAGTTAATAAGCATTACTTGGTTCAACTTTGTATTCTTCCTCCAGGAAATCAGCTGCAAAGGAAAGGATCTGTGCCACAGAACACTGGTCCCACTGCTGGATTTGTGACCTCTTGCTCTGGCAAGCAAGGGAGTGGTTGTGCTTCTTCCAGCACCACTCTGTTAGCAGGCAAAGAATTTGACTCTTCCAGGAGTGGAAGGGGCAGCACTGCTGGAACATGAAGCTGGCCCCCCCCACTAGACACACCCACAGTCCTGCAGACATTGGCAAAATTTTAATGACAGTACTCAAACTGTACAACCGAGGGACAGTGGCAATGCTGACTGTACACAGTGTTTCTCCAGCCACTGCCCACACGCCAGTTTCATTTTAAAAACAAAGCTTATAAAAATGCACAATTCTCTCCCAAGGTACTGTACACTATTCAGCAGGTTAAAAACTGAAAAAAACTTTCATTAAAAAAGTCATTGCACTATTTGTATACATCAGGGATAGTCTACATAATCATGTTCATCTAGAAAATATGTGCATTATAAACCATTTCCATGCAATGCAGCAATTTCTTATTTCAAAGGTGGTATAAAAAGACAACACAGCAGTCCTAACCACTAGAACACTTTATGTCAAACAAAACAAATGTGCATCATGATAGTGAACGTGTTAGATGAATAAAATAGTAACAAAGATTCAAAAATATACATTTTTTTTGTTTCCACCAAGTGACTACAGTACCAAAAGATACAAGTAACGTGAAGTGTGTGCAGAAATCATGTTAAATGAAGTCCCTCTTCACCTGCTTGTGTCGTGCTAACCCAAGACAGACTGCTATGTTTAAGATTACTGTGATGTCATTTCTGCATCTAAGAACTCAGTATCCAAACATCTTGCAAGCTTGAGAGCACTGCCCCTATAAAATAGTGTATCTATTGCATCAAAGTATAAAGTGTGTTGCTTACAGTTTAAAAAAAAAAATCTATAGAAAAAGTTTTGTTTTCCGTACAAAAACGCTGACATTTTGTCAAGATATACATTTTGAGATGTGAAACTCGCTGCCTGATTGATGCTAGAGCAGCATGGGAGGGAAAAAGCAGCACCCAAGAGTGTTTTGGTGTGACTGCAGGGTGTCCTAGGTCGGGGGGGGCCCGTTGGTGTAGCGCAGCATGGGGTAGAAGGAGCGGGCGAAGTTGTTGGCCTGGGTGCAGCTGTAGTCTTCCTCAGAGGAGGGGATCATGCAAGCCAGGAGCAAAAGCAGCAGGAAGAACAACTGGAGAGGTAAAGCTGCTCGTAACACTCGGTAGAAGAAAGAGGGAGACTGAGAGTTTGCCTGCACAGGCTGTGGATGGCTTTCACTCCTGGAAAGGAGAAATAAAGAGCAACAGGCACTTCAGAGTTTGAGTTAAACAAATTGTTTTTACCCTATTTTCAGATGGCAAACTTAACTTTTCCCAGAAGGCAAAGAGACCATTCCAAATAGGTGCTGAAGCACAAAGAAAAGACATCACACTGATGAGGTTCTTCTCTGCCCTGGCATTACTGAGCTCTACCCTTTGAACAGGCCCCAGTGGACTGGGGATTAAGTTCTCCCTTTGTCCTTCATGGTCTGTTTGTACCAAGCAGCTCTCACAGGCAGGTTTCTTTTTACAGGCATGCTGGTGGAATTGAAGGAGGATTTAAACCTAAAATATCCCCCACTTGGCACAAAAAATATTTTCTTAAACCAGGGTTGCACATCACTGTGGAGGTCCTGGAGCAGGAGTGCTAAAGGAAACCATTTCCTAAGGAGCAGCCCAGAGCTGGTAGGGAGAGGGGACTCCACAGGTAGGCAGAAATCACCTCCACCCATGTGTCAACCTACAAGGAACAGCTGCTCAGGCTTCTGCTGGCACACAGCTCATCTCTGCCATATTCACTATTTTTCAAGAGATCAGGCATATATAAAATATTACCTTGTGCTGCTGCCATTTCTGCCATCTGCAGTTCTCCTGAGGGCCATCTGTTGAGAGAAATAGCTTTTAGTATCCAGGTTTCAGAAACTACAAGGAATTTCTCTGAAAAGACAGCTGTAGACTTTAAGGTCTGATTGTAAATGCTGTAATAAGGTACACGGACCTAAAAGGTAAAATTATTATACTTGAGGAACTTCCACACTAAATATGTCAAAATATACTACATGCTGATAGCAAAATATTAGAAAAAAAAAATACTTGCCTTCTTCACAGCAGGGCTGGATTTCTCTTCTTCTGGATTACAGACTCCTGAGTCCAAGTCATCTGGAACTAGCAGGAATGTTTTGGTATCCTAAAAGATAACACCACCTTCCTCTTAAAAATGCACATTCAAAACTGACAATAAATAAAGTGCAAAGAATTACCTTTCACTGCATCTGTAGGTGCACAGCCCACTGCCCCTTCACATGAGCATAACCAGTTCCCCAGAAAAAAGAAATGCTTTACAGTGCCCAGCCTGAAGGAATTACAATGGAATGGGTGCATACAGGTATTAACTTGAAAATATCCCTGAGAGGCCTCAGGATAAGCAACCCATTGCTATGAACTTCAACTTGTATGTGTTCATTACACACTTCTAGCCTGATACCTGGTTTGGATCACACAAATTCAGGTTGGAAGAGACTTCAGGAAGTTCATCTAGTCCAACCTCCTGCCCAAGGACCTGACAAAAAGCCTTACTCAAAGCTTTATCCTCTCTGCTCTTCAAACCCCTCCAGGACAGAGGGAGCACAACCCCTCTGTTACAATACTGTACTAGCCTTGGGGTGCTGAAGTTGTTACTACAGCCAGAACACTGTTCTTTTTTCAGCTTATCAAGGTGGAAGTACTTAAGCTTTAAGTCAGTTTTTTAATAAATACCTTCACTCTTAACATGCTATTTCTTTTCAGTAAGGAAGATCCACGAGTGAGTATTTAAATTCCAACTCACCAGATTCCCTTGTATTGTTTTTAAGTCATGAGAGACTTGTTCAATCAGCTGTTTCAGTTTTGTTCCAATTACATGGACCTTCTCTTCCTCTTCAACGTAATCACCATCTGGTTTCAGCAGCAGGTAAGCAGTGAGCTCTTGGAGGGAGTTTACATTAAGCTGTTGCTCCAGCAGCTCTTTCTCCAGTTGCTGAGAATAAACAAACAAAAAACAGCATAACAGACTGTTACCCTCAACTTCATGGATGTTCTCCCAAAAGGAGGAACTCTGGAAGGCTTTAAAGAACAACACAACCTGCCTGGGAATCCACAAGGCACAGGAATGGTTATTACAGCTACATAGGAAATGAAGTTCTCTTGAAGAGACTGGTTGTACCTGCTTGAACTAACATTTAAAAATAGTTCTAGCAGCAGGTAATTCATATAGAGAGACATTAAATTTTGGAAATTGAAAATCTTACTCCAGCATAAAGACCTCTCATAAGCAACTTTATTATGATGTAATTATGGAAAAGTGCCTCATAGAGGCAATATCTTGGTCCATTTCAAAAACCACCCACATGCCTGAGCACAGCAGATCTGAGGACAGGCTGCAGACACTGTGAGACACAAACATCCTGCTCTTCACTGTGTGGTGAAAGCTGAAGTGCTGCAGTTAAGACTACACTTACCATTAGCTCCTTCTGGCATTCCAGTATTGTATTGAGATCAGCATTGGGATCTGTGATTTGTGCTTCATTCCTCCGACTTTCAGCACTTGCTAACCACAGGATTAGCTTTTGGCTCTGGTCATGGAAATCCTAAAGAAACAAGAAGATTGGCACATAAGAGGAAAAACATGTTTGCAGTGCCTTCACCTACAAACAAAATGCCCAGCCCAGATTAGACAGAGCCACTACAAATTCACAATTAGTGACTGTACAGAAACTGTGTTAAAGTATTCCATTTATGTAGTAAAAGGGCATTATCCACTTGAAAGGTATTTTTACCAAACCATTTCAATCCATCAGAGGCAACTTTATCAGGAAAAAAAGTGTCTTGGATTGTGACCATTGCACTGATGTGCAAGGAATTACCACTCTGCCCTCTCCTCAACAGAATCCCAAAGGGTTTTCCCTCACAAGCTGCACGTGGTATGCACCTGGCAGTGCAGTAAGGCTTGTTGTAAACCCTTCCTCCAGCTGTCCAGTGCACGAGTTGCCTTCTCCCAGTGCAAGTTGACCTTCCGAAGCCTGTTCTGCAGCTCCTTGAACTCTGTGCTGTCTGCTTTCTGGAATTCCTTGCTGCTCAGGTTAGCAGAAAGCAACACTGCTTTGTAGCTGTCAAATGCTTTAAGCATGTCCTGGTAGAAAAAGAGGATTAGGAGCTTTTATGAATGTTGAAAAACATGTTTATTTACAATGAGACCACACACTCAAAAGTATCACAGGTATTGGGGAAGGATGTTTGAATCTGGTGGGTTTTCAATACTGCTAAGAAATATACTGAGGTAGGTTTATGTTGGGGTTTTCTTTAAAGCCAAAATCTTCACTCTGAAGAAAATAAATGTGACTGGGCTTGTGCTTCTCCCTAAGTCACAAGCATTATGGCTTAATCCACATGTGCCTTTCAATTCCTCCGAGCTGCCTCCTTCCCTGACATTTGGACAAAAACTCCCATAGGTCATCACATGTTATTTTCTCCTAATTGATAAAGGCTTTGCCACCCCAGAATCCTAGAATAATGCTGACAGGGACATCTGGAGGTCTGAATTCTGTTCTCCTGTTTCACACAGGACCAACTTCAAACTCCAAGGAGAATGCTCAGGGCCTCATCCATTTAAATTTTCAGTATCTAGCAAAATGGAGATTCCCCACCCTCTCTGGGCCCCTGATTCCACACCAGACCACCTCATTGTGATGAACTGTTTTTTTTTTCTCTCTGGTCTGAGTTTCTGTCAGCCCATTTCTCTGACTTCTTGAGGTCCCCCCAGAAGGCAGTCCTGCCTGCTTTCCTCCTCTCCCTTAGAATTGCAGGGGGAATAATATGGAATTTGCAGTGAGGGTCATATCATCTAACCACCTTTATGTTAAGGCTGAGCCTGTATTTCTGAAGGNTACCTTCCTTGTACCCTCCAGTTTACAGTTTGAATCAAGGGTACTCAATCTTTTCCAAGGTGCTCTTACAGTAGGGAACTAAGAATTGCAGGATGAATCCCACAAGCCACAAAGCTCAGATTGGTTTTCTCAGCAGCCTTTCTATTCAAAAGTGTCAATCTTTATATTCTCAAGATCTGAGTTCCACTTGTAGAAAATTCCTGGTCTAAATTACTTTTCACCCATCAAAGGATCCTGTCCCGCTCTCCTCCAGGCAATAAAGTTACTTTTAATATCAAACAAAGCAAACAGACTTCTGAAGTAAGAAGACTGTAGGCAGACTGGCTTTATCCTTATCCCAGGCAATTGGTATGTCCTGACACCTCATGAAATTCACTTCTTAAAGCACACTGGCTCTTTTAACACCCCTCTAAAGCCAAACTGTCTGAAAATGGGATTTACAGCCAGCTGGACTCCTCTTAAGCACATGCAGAAGAGAGAAGAAGTGAAGCTCTGCTCCTTGAGGAAGTCAAACACCCAACTGCAGGCTGAAGGGAAACACCTCCCCACCTCCCTCCACTCAGGAGGCACCATCAAACCATTCCTAGGGCTTGATGTCTAATCCAGATTGGCTGAAGGAGTCAGAGTTGATCTTACTGGAGTGCAGAGTCATTGTCTCTGGTCTAATAACTAGTCCAGGACATGTAGGCTTAAACATACTCTCAGCATGCCTAAGAAATCCCTCCTCTGTCCTGCAGAGTCCTGTTTGTGAGCATCACCCCAAGGTTGACACCAGACTGACCAGTAGCCTCAGGGTGACTCCACAGGAGGCAGCTGGTGAGGGTTGAGCAAACAGGGATTTTGCATTTTCACAGATTTTAGGAACACTTGCTCTCTCAGACTTCAACCTGAGGCATTTCACTGCCTGAGTCCCAGGGCCCCAGCACTTATATGTGCCCTGGTAACCTACTGGCTCAGCTTGCAGAAGCCACAGCTTTAGAGCAGATCTTTGTCAGTCTCCTGCTGGAATTACATCCTGCCCTCAATTCAATTTTAAAAAAAGCAGCCTAGACTTTGCAGCCTGTTGATCTGACTAATTTTTTCTCTGTTTCTGGTTTGCATAGAGGGGAATGGCACAAGGAAAAGATGCTGCTGATATCACTGTGCAAGAAAACAGAAAGGGAGAAGTGGAAAGGTTTCTACTTCTGCCTGACAATCTATATGAAGACAGAAGCACCTTGCCTAAGACCCTCTTTAGTCCTCTTAGCTGAGAGCAGCTCAGCTTTCCTGTGGCACAGGAACATTGCTATTGTCATCCATGCTGCCAACTGATCCCAGGGGAACACAGTCATTAAAAAACATCAGCATCTTGAAATCCCTCTTCTCAGTAGGCCATAACTTACTTTCAACTTCTTGACCTTTTGTTCCAATGCCTGCATGCTGGTTGGAAGCTTCACCTTTTGCAGCTCTTCCAGCTCTTGCTCAGTTTTATCAAGCCAAGCAGAGATGTCACTGAGGTCTGAGTCCAGCTGCTGCCACTGCTGCAATTTCTGTTTCATCCTAAGTTTATTTCTGAGGTCTTGAGCTTGGATGAGCTCCCACCTACCAATAATGCCTGCAAATCATAGAAAAAAAAATCCATTTAAATCTTCACTAAAGGAAGGAGTGTGTAAAACACAGGCAAGAAGTTTTGCCAGAGAATTATTCCACATTCTACTTCAGACCAAGTAACGGCTGTAATGTATTACTGTCATTCAGCCACATCTTTTCTTGAGATTCTGCAGTGCCTTAATTTCATATTGTTGGTCAAGTTATCCACATAGCAATGCTACACAGAATTTTAATGATATTAATTGGAGATCGTTTTAATTCACTTGGAAGAACAGACCAAATTTAAGGAGACAGAATTCAATAAGCCCAGCTGTGATTTAGTGAACACCAAAATTCCAGCAGTTAGGACTTGAGTTTGTGTTTTATGTCCATGTGGAGCTGCTGGAGAGAGCCCAGAGGAAACCCCAAAGATGATGAAATGGCTAGAGCACCTCTCCTGTAAAGACAGTGTTNGAGAGTTGGGGTTGCTCAGCCTGAAGAAGAGAAGGCTCCAGGGAGACCTTCGAGCCCCTTCCAGTGCCTATAGGAGCTCCAAGAGAGCTGGAGAGGGACTTTTGACAAGGGCATAGAGGGGCAGGACAAGGGGGAATAGCTTTAAACTGATGGAGGGCAGGTTTAGATTAGATATTATGAAGAAATTCCTTATTGTGAGGATGATGAGGCACTGGTCCAGGTTGCCCAGAGAAGCTGTGGCTGTCCCATCCCTGGAAGTGTTCAAGGCCAGGCTGGATGGGGCTCTGAGCAAGCTGGTCTGGTGGAAGGTGTCCCTGCCTATGGCAGGGGGGTTGGATGTAGACAACTTTAAGGTCTCTTCCAACCCAAACCATTCTAATGACTATGTTTCATCAGTTCAGTGCTAAAGGACATGGAGATGCCACCTGTGTGATCACTGACACTTTCTGAAAGCACATCTAAACCATTCTCAGGCTATTCCTATTCATCCCACGTATGGGACACAAACCTGGACCATTTGTGAGACCAGAGAAACAGACTAAGCAAGCTGGTGCATGTAGCTGCAGCCTTCTTTTTATCACATGATTTACTTTTGTGACTGCAGTACAATGTGTTGTTACAATCTCAAGCACCTGAAACCAGGAATGAGGTCCTAAAAGGTCAAGAGAACCAGCTTGCTGGTCTGTTAGCATGAAAGGACTACTGTAAAGATATTGAAGAATAGAATGTGTTACCAGTTTTGAAAAAAACATTTCTCCAAATGGGAGCTGTAACATCTTGTTGTATGGAATACCAGTAACTCTGCATAGCAATCTTATTTTAGACAGAACCTTTGGTTTGAAATCTGATTAGAAATCCCTGAAGTGTTCAGTATCAGACAAAAATGAAATTATTTCCATTTACTACAAGCAGCAAAGAGATAGAAGGATTTTATGAAAGAAAAATCACAATTCTGGCAGAAAATGTAAAAGCTTTGAACAGCACACATGGGTTGGGCAGAACCAGATGAGAAGGGAGCTCAGTGACACTTGGAAATTTGGCAAAACACATTAATTTTTTCTTTTGATCCCAAATATGCAGCCTTCGTGCCATGTCTGCTTTGTCCCCTGAGAATCACAGGAAAAACACCACAGCCCCAAAGCCACTCCTAATGCTCTGTACCTGACTGCTTCTCTGCTGCTGTTAGATTCACAAGTTCTTGGTCATCTTGGGGCTCCTCATCACTCATGTTGGCAGATGGAATCTTCTCCTTGCTGCTGCTGGCAGAGCTGAGCTGCTTCACCTGGAATGACATTTTGGTGGGTGAGCTCTGCAGGTTAACAGGATGTCAAAGGTCCAACCTAATCTGTGTTCCTCTGGGGTGGCTGGGCTGCTGCTGAGCTCTTGCATACCAGATTTAGCTGGGCTTCTGCAGCTCTGCTAACAGTTTACACTGGTTCTCTGTGCCTTTCCAGTAAACAAACACACACCATGGTGATGCCAATTACTACAAGAGTGGACATGGCAAATTAACTGCTTTTGCACTACATGTACCAGACAATGTACAATTCCTGATGCTCTTTGTTGGATTGTGGATCTTGGCAATACTGACTCTAAGGCTCTGAGACTGGATTGTGGGTCTTGGCAATATTGACTCTAGGGCTCTGGATGACAAAAGCAGCCAGATACCAGCACCACCCTGTCTGGAAGAGTGCTGACAATGGTGAAGCCATGGCTGGCAAACGGCCACCAAGGCTGGAGCACCAATGGGCAATAAGCCATTTTGGCACATTTTTCAGTGCCTAGAGGCAGATTAAATGGCATGTTGCATATTAAGACCCTTCAAATTTGCTTAGGAAAGGGAAATATGTCAGTATCAAGAGATTCACACCTGTCTTTAGGGGGGTTAAATTCTCCTAGACTTGTCCTATGACAACAGAGGGAGGAAGTTCCTCCAGACCCTGACTGACCAGGAGTCCAACCTGAGCCACCAGAAATAATGTCTAAGTTTGCGTGAAGTGAAAATTCCCCGCCTCAACTATTCTTTTCCTTGATGCTGAAGAAGAGAAGAGGGTGGAGTTACACAAAACAAACAGACTTGTAGTACAGGTTCAGTGCCCACAGAGCCTCCAACTCACATAGTCTGGTTTATAGGGAGTACTTGTCTCTGGTCCAGATAACACATTTCCAACCATCTCTGCCTGGTTGTATCTGTGTTTCCTGCAGACTGGGCTACCCGGAGAATGCCAAGGATGAGCTTCTGAAACAGACTTTCCTGAAACAAATAAAACCAAAACCACACACCATGAGTACAAGATCCCACCTCCACAAGAAAGCTGTTGCTTTGTATTAAGTTAGAAAGCGCTTTGAATAAAATGGCATCAAGTTATGGCATAAAAATGACAGTTTTGCAGCTTTCCTTGCAAAGCATGCACATTTGCAAAACATCAACAGTGTTTCAAAGGTAATGAGATGAGAGCCATGCAGTTATGGGACATTCTGTTTTCTTCTGGAAAATGCTTGAATACAGGTTAGAGTATTCAAAAAAAACAAAAGACAAGGCTGCACCATGGTTTTGTAAAGTTTGCATCCCAACAATAACTATCACACATCTGCAACATGTCAGAGGGAACAAGTTAGACATGTCCTGGTTTGGAGAATGTTTGTTCTGGATTTAACAGACAGGACACACATAATTCTGTCATGCACAAACCACAAAAAAAAAATACTCGTAGAGTTGGAGCTACTACCTTCAGTAGTTATGCAACCAAAATTAGAAACAACCAAAAACTGATTGACTACCCAGAGCAAACCACCGAGAAAGAACCAAAAGACTTTGGATCAGTACAATGAAATGCACGTTAACCACCTTGGCATTTACCAGGCAAATCTAAATGGTGTGTTCTTGACTGCTTTTAATGTCCATGTGGATACTGCAGCGTAAGAACACCATGACAGGATGAGACATGGTGTCCACACAAGGCAGGAGGTCAGACATTACGTATGAGAGAGGTTGAGGAATATAGCGTGCAGCACAGGGAGATTGCCATGTTCAGACACATGCATTAGCAGGTGCCTACCAGAAGATGCTTTCAAAGTTTTTGTGGTCATTTTAAGATATGCCTCAGGGTTTTCAGTGATTTCTACATCTGAAAAAAGAATAATGTCATTTTCCTCACTATTCAATATCTTCCAACTATTAAAAACAACTGAAACAATGAAGGACAGAAAAGACAAAGTAGTTGGTACCATTTTCAAACATTCTTAAACAGTAAGGCTTCTAAAACTTTCTTATGATTCTAAAAATAAAAGCTTGGTTTAGACAGTACCATTTCCTTTATCTAAGAGATGAGTCTGCTCACATCTATTAATGGTACTTGAAAACCAACCACCAATGTGGGAGCAAGACTTCAATCCCCCTCCCTTCCCACACAGGGACATCCTCCAGCTATCCATGTCAAACCAAACTGCTGGACATTGGTTCTCACCTGACAGAGCACTGTAGTATTGTGCTTCTTCATCATCTTCATGAGAGGAAGAACCTCCCACATCACCTGTGTGATCCCACTCAAGTGGGATGGAGTCAACGCTGACAGGGGTCTCACAGCCTGATCTCTCATGGCCCTGAGTTGGGGGCATAAGGTGGCAAAGGGACTGTGGCGATGAGGGCCCCTCGGTGATGGCTTTCTTATGCCAGGGATCATTCTGGATTTCTCTGGAATCTTCTTGATCTGTCTCATTTTCAGAGTTATCTTTTTCATCGTCCAATCCCTAAAAATAAGTAATTATTGCATATTAATAAGATTTACAGATCATCCTAATGAGCTAATGATTGAACCACACTGAAGTGGTATTTCTGAAGTACTGCTTCAGTACTACTGAAGATAGTTTTGTGGTCAGCTGCAGCAATCATATGACTAAAATTAATGGGAGACATAATTTCTGCCTTCTTCCTCTTTTGCCAAAACCAATCTTCACATCAGCAAATACCTCTCCTCCTTCAAGGCACTCAACCACCACCATAACATCTCTCCTGTTTGCAGGAGGAGTACCCAGTTCCAAATGGACTTAACTGCTCAGTAAGGAAATTATGCTCAGGCAGGAGTGAACTACTTGTTCATGTTACTTCCTTTACCTGGCTTTCTAACAGATGTTCTTTCTTACTGAAGCCAAGCAAACAGAATCATATGAAAGTTCCTAGGGAAAAGCAATGCACATGCTGCTCCCCATTCAGAGTTCTCACAACAAAGTGGACAGATGGAGTGGACAAACAAATACATAAAGAGATATTCTAAGCACATTTTTGATGGTATGGAAAACAAAGTGATATTAAAAACACCAAAAAAGGTTTTGAAGCAAGGTTTTGAAGCCTTCAAGCCACAACTATATAATTCTGAACCTTATGAACAATCTCAATGCTATTATCCAGATTCTGCAGATGGAGAGGCATGAAAGGATTGGCAACAAAGATTTAGCAAGGCTGGCACATCCACTGCAGAGCTCCTGAGCCCCTGGAGCTCAAACAACTCAGTCAAGCTGCTAGGAATAAGCAATTGCAATCAAAAACCAAAATAAGCATTGCAATTCAAACACCAAAATCTTGTCAAAGCATTGAAACAACTGTTGCTTCTTACAGCATCCCTTGAAGTCAGTCTTTGATGGAACCGGGCAACTCGCCCAAACACCTCCTGACAGTATCGATGAAGTTCTTCCAATTCATCTTCAATCAGGATGGCATCCAAAGGCTCGCTCTTCTGAATCAACTGCTCCCCAAAAACGATTAGCTGATCAATCTTATTGGTGTTTAACGTTATTTCCTGTTGGAAACCCTATTTGGAACAAGAAAAATAATTACTTCTCCAGTGGCTCTTTCTAGCCTAAAGTTTGTCCCTGTTTTCTAGCTCACTGCAGTGAAAGACAAGCAGCAATTGACACTGCTGTCTAATTTAATTTGGCAAATATCTTTTTATTCAAGAGGTCCAAAGGTTTGTTTTATGAGCAGTATTATAGCTCTAAATGAAGTGGCATTTTCCACCCATGTGTACACCAGTATGGCTGCAGTGTCCTGAGCCTGCAGGGGATTGTGATACAAGAGTTCAGCTAATCAGAGTTTATTTTTCTGTTGGGTACGCACAATCTTTTTCTCAGTAGCCAAGAAGTTTGTTTGGTTGCTTGGGCCTCCAGCCTACACAACAGTAAATTTACATCCCAAAACAGTAACAGTGCAGGGAGAAAAGAGAAATCAGCATATAATGTAGGAAAGAACTAGTATATTCCTTAGAATCATTGCACGTTCCTGATGTCTAATTTCTGTTGAAATTCCCAGCTACAAACATGAGCTCCAAAGAGAGATTGTACTATAATGCCAATTCAAAAAAGATTTGCACCAGAAAATAATGCCTCAATTTAGGAATGTAGCTCTTACTGTTAAGCAGCATCTGCTGCTTTCCAGGCCAGATACTACTGTCACTGACACATATTGCCAGGAGAAAATGGCAGGACAGAACTGAGCCTGAACACTGAATCTGAATTAAATAATGCACAGCTTAATCTTGATTCAGATGATATGTCTTAACAATTTACTGCTGTCTTCAAACAAGTATAGTCCTACAGAGATCTGGTGGCTGTTGTGAAGTTACAGAAAATGGATGATTCTGTCAGGCAAGGGCAGCCCAACAGGATCACTGGGCTATAGTAAACAACTGCTTCATAAGGATACGTACATTTAACTGGCGCAGTTTGTCATCAAAGTTACTTTTTGAGAAGTGCTCCACATTTGTCAGCTGCAGGTCCATTTCTGTGAGCCAGACAAGGATGCTTTCCCTCGTCCCCTCAAACTCATCTCTCCGATTGGTGAAGTGCTGGATGGAAAAAAGGAGCCAGAGTTATATGACTTCAGCTATTAAATGAGACAGGTCACAGGGGCTCTCTGAAGTCAGCGTTTTATTTCAAAACTCCTGTTCACATTAAAGGCCCTCAGGACGTAAACAGCAGCATGCCATGTATAAAACCTGTCCCCTTCCTGTAGGCATGCTAGAACAGTGCCCTGTACTAGCCCTGTACACTATTTGTACAAAAGAGGGAGTAAAATTTTAGCAGTTCAAGATGCTACTATAAAATTACATTCTTGATTCTACACATGCCTTCTCCCAGCAACAGTTATTTGGACTGAGACTTAACATCTAATTTTTTCTAAACTTAAAACAGAGATAAACAAAGGAAGCAGCCCCCATCTCTAATTAAAGTAATTAAAACTATGAGATTAAAATCAGTTTTTACTGATTTTACAGTGCAGAGGCTGGATCGTGGAGGACCACAGCAGTGTAATTAATGTACTGTTTGGCATGGCATGCCCCACAGAAATTGTTAACAGACATGCAGCTTGCCTGTTTTGTGGGTGGATTTACTTTTCAGGAAGGGGATCATGTAACACCCCAAATATAACAATTCATAGCTGCACAGATCAAACTCCATCACTGCTCTCACTGCCTCATCCACAGACTTTTGGGAGCTAACAGTTTTCCCTGTCAGTTGCTTGCAGCACTGCTATATTTAAAAAACTGGCAGTGACAAGTTTCCCCCAGGGCACAGCACAGAGTATCTGCCCAGAGATCAGTTTAATTGATGAGCAGGATATTTCTTTGAAGTGTCACAAATACACTCTTTAACAACATTCCTCATCAGGCAGGCAGCACAGCAGGAGCTGCTTTCTATCACATCTCCATCTTTAATGCCTTGCTGGTGAATCACGACTTGGCACCAAGTAGAGCTGAGTTGGAAACTCCAAACCATATCTGCACTTGGGGGCCTTTTGTCTCTCTGCCTCCTATCTATGGAAAGGTGCAAGTGCATCAACACATCCACCCATTACAAGTGGGTAAGAGGAAAGTGTGATCGGAGCAGTGAGTATTGCAACTGACCTCCTAAAATTTGCACTCCTCCTTCCTTTAAGCTTTTCTTCAGCTACCAAGAACCCATCTACCAAGGTCAGGTTTATACCATGTACTCAGTGACCTTCTCAGAGCTCCTCTGCTACGCAGGTAGCTTGGGACAGAGAGAGTTGCTCTGATGTAGGCTTTTGTGGGTAATTCCTGCAGAACCCTGTGAGTGCTCCTCACTCCCTCACCCCACTGTGCCACTACCTTGAGCCTCCTGAGAATGGAAGCGACTCGTTTCTGAAGGTTATCCCAGCGCTGGTTGCCCTCGTGCACCATCTGTTTGAGCTTGCTGGCCGAGTCGGTGCGGTTCTCGCGGGCCAGGCGCCGGTACTGCTTATTGATCAGCTCCAGCTGCGTGAGGCGCTCGTGGATCTGCCGCTGGAACGCCTGCAAGGCAAGGCAGAGCTTATTCCCTGCTAACAGTCAGGATGTGAATATTATCCATCGAGAGATGATGCCCTCCCCCTTAAAAACAGATCTTCCAACTGCAAAACTAAATCCGGATTTTGAGACCCGTATTTTAAACCATCTGCTCAAACTTAGCTCACTAGGAAAAGAAAGAAAAGCATAAATATCAAACTACGAAAGTCTCTTGGCTATAAAAAGCAAGGCTTTAAACTTGTGTCTGTTCAGAGCATTGTATTCTCCACATTAAAAAAAATTCTGGAGACAAACAGACACCTAGCAGCTGCACACTCACCAAATTATTTATGTTCTCTATACTACCAATGCCAAACCAGTGTTTTCCAGAGACTCAGGCATTTTGCACAGACAATAAGTATTCAGCAGCCTGATACTAAGCATAGAAAAGGCAGTTAAAAAATTCACCTCAAATTTCTTCAGCTCCTCTTTTGCATGTGTGTACAAGACCTCTGAAGAATTAGGCCTAGCTGCTATATTTTCAGATGCTTTTAGCCAATCTTCAAAGCGGGAATAATCATCCAAAAACCTCTGCCACAGACGCCAAGTTTCCTCGATTCTGTGAGAGCAAAAACAGAAAGGCTTTATCACAAGCTATCAACTCTGGATTCCTTTTTCCTTCTCAAAATTCAGCTTGTGGCAAACGCTACAGCATTTCCTCAAAATTCTGCCACAGGCTTCTGTAGGGTAAGAATAGGAGACGTACTTCATTCGCCTTTCCATGGACATGGCACAGATGTTTCTCCACCGTCTGTCCAAGCTCCTGGTGGTTTGCTGGATGGAGTCACACTCTGTCTCATTAGCACATGCATCTGAGTCGTGTAGCAGGACTTCACAGATGTTAAACACGGACTCCACGCCCGCCGTGTGCTGCTCTATGTCTCTCTGCAGGTCCTGCCATCAGCAAAAGAACAGCGTCAGTGGAAGGAAACGTGCCTGGCTACACCTCAGCCATGCCCTTCAAAACGCAGCAGAGGATGGGGAAAGAGCAACTCCCGTGTCAGGAAAAGCTTATTTAGCTTAAGAAAAGACCTGCAGGATGAACTGTGCAGATGACACAGGTCAGGAGAGAACCGCCATGCAAAAAATAGACTGTCCACCTTTGGTGTCTCAGTCTAAACTCAATCTTCTCATTAATGTCTGGACAATTTTAATGTGCATTCAAAATCCAAACCTTACCTATATCATAAATAAATTCTTATTGACAGCACAAGATGACTGTCTCATACCAGGTTACTACACTGAAAGGCTCTTCAGAGAACTCCTGGTGTAGTACGTGCATTTTAGTGACTGATCACAGGCTGCAGCATGAAACACAAGCACAGTACACAAGTACCTGGTGTTACACTACTTTTCTTATTCCCTCTTGTAGGCCTCCTGTTCTGACAGAATGTTTTAAAGGGTCTGGCAAAGACCTTTTGTCTAATCTACACTACAGGTTTCTTTTCCAGAGCCTGCAACTCCACGATAGTCCAGCCTTTCATCCTGTACCCATTACTACTCTTAAAGTCAGTGTAACTGAAAGACAGAAAAAAAGCCTTATCTAAATAATTTTTATTGAAAAGGTAGATCTGTACTATGCTACCAACCAAATATTAATAAAATTACAATAGCCACTACTATTGTAAATAGTAGTCACTACTACAATTAGTAGTGACTAATAGTAGTAGTCACTACTATTGAAAAATTCCATTTTTCAACCCATTTCTGGCTTTTCTAATGAAGGATACAGAGACTTTTGCTTGAATAACACTAGAGCAACAAAAACAAACGAGTATTTTACTGACAAAAGTGAACTGGAGTTCCCATTAAATGGTATTTACTGATTTCAGTCAACAGATGAAGAAGAATTTTGCTCTAGACAGGTTTTACTCTGACTTAAAAAAAACCCTAAACAAAATAAAACAAATAAACCCCTCTGAAACAGACACAGCTTGTAGTAAATACAAAATGAGTTAAAGGAAGATTTTTGGCAGAAGTCAACAAGCTGCAAGGAGTTGAGAATCACTCAGTGGCAGTACTCAGTGGTTAATGGGGTACCTGAATTAATGGCTGAGCCAAAAATGGTCAAAAATATGGCTTGTAGGATTTGTAGTAATGAACAGCTTTAAGGAATGTAGAAGTGAAATTCTTTACATGGATGAGACTGACAGAAGGAGACCCAACAAAAACTTTTACAGGTTACTAAGCACTCACAGCTATTTAGTGAGCAAGATGCATCAGTGTCTTTTCAACACAGGCTCCACAGCTGGGAGCAGGCTCTGCCTCACTACTGGCACCTGGAGAGTCTCTTCTGAATTCATTAAATTCTACTGGATTTACAGGTGTATTAGTGAAAATGAGAATTCTGACCACAGATTACAAATGGATTCTAACTTGCACTATGGTAATGTTGCTGACATGATCTCATTACTTCAGGCCACACCTGGGTTCAGGGAATAGCCTAGACAGAATCCTTGCTGTTTTCCAAATGACCTGACTGCAGTGAGCGAGACAAACATAACAAATGAAGGGACAGGGTGAGGAATATACATGGAGCCTCAAAAGGTACCATTCCTTCAACTCTGCATAGCAGAGAGCTTTCACAGACTACACACTGTTAGATTTTTGCATTAGTGAAACACCTTTGCAATCTTAAAATTAATATTATTCATGTTGTAATCGTCATCCCTTAATTGAACAAACATGCCATAAAACACCCCTGTGGATACACAAGACTTTTAAATTTCATTATTCAAGACTGTACAGGTAAAGCTTTTCCAGTCATGGATGTCAAATAAAAGAAGCCTGTAGGGCATATTTCTCACCATTGCTCTGCTCTTGCTGACACAGTTGTTCAGATAAAACCAGGAAAAATCATTTTATTTGTTGCATTCAGATAAATGTTTCACTAATGCAGAGCAAAAGCAGCTTTTCTTCTTACTGTGGTCTTTTTAGTCAGCACAGTCTTCTCATACTCAGCCTGCTAAAAAGCTACTGTAGAAGGAATCTAGAAGTGCCTAGAGTATCCAAAAAATGAAGCAGTAAGTAGCTCTGAGCAGCAAACGATGGCTTTTATAGCCAGCTGAAGCTTGAAAGCTCATAATAAAAATAAATTAGTTCAGACACAATTCCTTTGTGCTCCATGCTCTGCTCTGCCTGGCAATTTATCACGGTCTTTGAGAATACAAAAGGTTTGAACGAGAAGAAAATATTTCTTTGTGGTTTACATGACCATTCACAATGCAGATGAAACCATGACAGGTGCTGGGCCAAGGCTTCTGGTGTTTGACCAGCTCCTGCAGTGCAGTCAGTGGGAGTCACCTGCAGTCCTGTCACAGAGGAGCTGGCCCTTTGTGTGACATTTAGGACATGAGTACATGGACAGCCACACCAACCAGCAGAGAACAGAGAATACAGGTCTGGGTCACTCAGGGATCCTTAGACACAAAAGCAGAAGCCAGAGAGAAAAGATGGAAAGGATGGGAAGGATACCAATAAGTGTTCCTAAAGGCAGATGCCATAAAGCTTCCAAGCTTCCGAACTTGACAGACTTGATCTTTAGATTTTGGGCAAGTATTGCTGTTTAACACAAAGGCCAGATGACAGCCAAGCACTTAGAACCTGGTCAGACTTACAGCACAGCCCTGAGCAAAGGATGGCTCCACCAGCAAGTCTGTACTTTGGAGAAGTTCCTTTTCCTTGGTAAGCCACTGCCTTGGATAAATGCCCACCAACACCCAGCAGTGTGAGGTTGGTTCACACTTGTCTCAGCAGAATTCACGTGCCAGCTCTCCCAGCCCTGAGGGACCTTCAGAGCCTGCCTCTGGATCAAACCTCAGCCAAAGCTGTGTCTGCACAAATCCACCTTCCAAAGCTCAAGCATCCTGCTCTGCCAAGCTTGTTCTGCTGTCTGCAAGGAAGGGACAAGAACTGGAGCCAGTCAGGGCAATGCATCAAATCCCAGCACTTGGATCTGTCACGGCCACTTTGCAGACAGCAGCATTCACGCCTTGTCAGTCTAAGTCATCCTCATGTACTCTGCCCACTGTCTGTGCCCTGCCTAGTCCTCAGGAAGTCTGCTGTACTGAACTGAGCAAATTTGCTTTTGTTTGTGTTTTGCATGTTTTCCTTGGGTGAAGGGGGGCAGGGAGATGTGGGGGTAATTCAATACAATACTGAAATTACTGCAAGCAAATGAAGATTTTCCATGTAACGCATCTTGGCAGGAACAAGCCATGCAAAGCAAACAGTCAGAAGGGCTCACTAAAGAAAAGAAACAGGTGATTTTATACCAGGACCAATCAGCAGCATTTTAGCTCATTTACTCTGGCTGCTGCTATTTCCCACCTGCTGTTCTGCCAGTCTCTTCTGGATTTCTTGGTCATCACAGATGTCATAAACAACAGGCTTGGAAAGCTCAGACTCAATCCGGGCCAACCAGGTGCGAAGGTTACTCATGTTTTTGTCCAATAGTTGTATAAAAGCAAATGTTTCCTTCAGTTTCTTCACCCTAAGCAAACCAGGAAGAACATTTTGTTACAAAGATGGTCAATCAGTGGAAAGGATGTTAGCAGGAGGTGATGACAGGCATGGCTTTATGAAGCCATGTTGCATCAAGCTGCTGCCTGTAAATCAGAGCCGTGTTTTAGCCAAAATCTACCTAAATTGGCTCAGCAGGCCCCTGCTCTACAGCTGCAAGCAGGTCTTGGGTGAAGGCTTTAATGAAACTGTATTAGCAAGGTGAATTTTCATCTGCTAGGGAGCACAGGACATTCATCTAAGTGGAAATTTGTACTGTAATTCGCCACAGGTAAACTAAAATGAGTATCTATGGTCGGATTTTCCTTCTGTGAATTTTGCTCAGTGCCTTCTTTAACAACCAAAAGATTCACACTAATCAACAAACTGCCAAAAGGTACAAAACCTGCACAAACCACCAGTCCAACACCCTGGGAAAATCACAGAGTCACAGAATGGTTTGGGTTGGAAGGGCCTGAAAGATCACCTTGCTCCAACCTGCCATGGGCAGGGACACCTTCCACTATTCCAGGTTGTTCCAAGCCCCATCCAACCCAGCCTCGAACATCTCCAGAGATGGGGCATCCACAGCTTCTCTGGGCAATCTGTGCCAGGGCCTCACCAACCTCTGGATGCTGACAGGAGAGGAGAAGGCCTGAACAAGGGCTACTGTAGAACTTGTAGTACCACAACATTAAAGCTTATCTAAACACCACTCAAACATGCAGAGATATGCCAGACTCTCCTGACAGGTGAAAAATTAAAAAAACCCCAATCCTGATGGGGGAGAATATCAAATGGCATGGGAGACCTGTGCAGTGGACAAGCAAATGGACCATCAAGACCATTTACTTTTCTTACAATCTGTTTGTAGGTCTCAAACTACAGACAAACTTTTTTTTTACTTCCAGCCTTCACAGCATATTCCCATGTCAAATCCCTTATCAGCCCCTCAAATTACGCAAGTAGCATGCTTTTATATTTTGGCAAATTTCTCTCCATGTGTTGGAGGAATATCTGGTGAACTACTTTACTGATCTCAATTTTTTTCTTGAAATTCTCATTTATTGCAATTCCCAACAAAAATTACTAAAAAGGCAACACCAGGATGACACTTATCTCTTCAGACTTATTTCAGAGCTTGTCATCTAGACTGTGGTAGTTAATGGAGAAAAAAAAAAGAAATCATGATTTGTATCAGACCTATCAAACATCCAGATCACAAGATGAGATGAACTGTACCAAAAAGCACACATTTCTCCCCATGAACTGCAATGGTCTATCCTGCAGTACCATAAATATCAACACTGCAGACTCTAAAGTCAGATGAAATAATTCCATCCATGTCCTAGGGAGAGCCCACTTGTAAGCCAGCATTGCTTCCCTGTGCTCACCTCCTGATCTCTAGTTATGTTTTTGTGCCTTAGGATGAATTTTTGAACCTTGCATGTGATTTCTAAAATGCAAACTTACAAATTAAACCGTTAGCTACTGCCTGGTCCAACAACTATCAAGGTGAGCCTCAATTATTTAAGTCAAGTGCAGCACAAAAAGTTGAAGTCTATATTGTAAAAGGCTGAAACGTTTTCCATTCATTGGCCACAATGGCTGGGAACTGTCCCCATATAAACAAAACCAGCAGTGGGACTGCAAGGACAGCTTGCAAAGGGGTTCACAGCATGTCCCCAAATGCAGGGGACTGTTGAGGGGTCTGAGTTGAGCCCTGATATACTTGGCAACACAGGTCTTGTGCAAGCTGGGACTGAGGAAGGGTGAGGGATGTAATCTCATGTAATGCAGGCAGGGACAGATTGCTCCAAGGCAGAAGTGCCCACACAGGGCACCTGGACAGCTTCCTGGCCCACTGTCCTACCTGCTGCCAAACTATCCTGGCCCCAATTAGAGGAGAGTGGTCCAAACAGTCTGTAGTGAATAGCTTTTGCAACTGCCTGATGATACTATGACAAAAGATATGCAGGACACCTAATACATAATGAATATGCCACCCTGTAAGCAACAACTGATCTTATTAACAACCTTAAGGTAACCAAAGAGGATAGACACGTCAGCTAGACACTTGATTTAAGGTAAAGCACTTATGGAGGAGATATGGCAATGATCCTGCTGGATTTGTTCAGTCCTACTGTGTACAGAGTAAGGCCAGAAAACTTAGGGTCTCATATGGATTAGCAGCATGGGAAGCTTCCCCTACCTCTTGTCCCAAAAGCACCAGGCAATACTTTCAGTTCTTGTACAAGGAGGGCGAGAAGAACACAGTCCTACACTGAAGCTCCTGGCAGGTATTTAGCAACTCTGCACTCACCAAAAGTAAAATTAGTATTGTCTGACTGATGTAAGCCTGCAAGTTAGCCTGAAGGATTTGATCCAAGTCCATGGATCACCTTGTTCCTGCCTTGCACCCAACAAAGCTGCTGACACTGGTGCAAAGCATCTGTCTGTGCCCCTTTACACAGACTCTGTCTTCCACTGCTGCAGCTGACTGAGAGGAAACCAGTGGATGACAAAAGCATTTAGCTGCTCTTGCTTTTCTTTACAAGCTTTTTTTCAGATCTGTTGTCCCAAGTTCAACCCTGTATGCAGACAGCATCTGGCTTCCAAGCAAACAGCTGCTGTATAAATCTTGCTGCTCTTGGTTTTGCTCCTGTTAAGTAGTACTCAATGAACATGTCATTGCATCATTTCCTTGCACTGTCATGGGCTGGCAGTTATTTACCCAGGAGAATCAATTCTTCCTCTGCCCTATCTCCATCACTAAAGTTGGAACTGGCTGGTTACAGTGCTCAGCAGCGCCAGTGACTCCCAAGGCATGTGGCCCTCCAAAGGCAGGTGATTCAGGAACCCTTTTCCCTGCAAAGATAGACAGTACAGACTCTGTGTTGAGCACAGAATGGAAGAGTCTGAGCTAAACATCTACACTGTTGCATTATTAACTCTGCATGACTTCAGGCCAGTCAGGAGGAAAGCAAGGCTTGATCTCTGCCCTGTCCCCGACTCTGTTCTGTGGCAGTTTACTTCCTGCATATTCTGTGATGCTTCCCACAACTGCTCTTGGAGACAAGCACGTGTTGGGACCATCTGATGGAACAGCTGACCTGCTGAGACCACAGCTTACTGTGCTGCTCAGGATCATCTCTGCCTCCCTGTGCTCCCTTCTCTGCCTCTATCCACCTGCTTCCCAACCCTAAGCTGCATTACAGAAAAATTCACAGGTTGCTAAACGTATTTCTTCAGTCTGCATAGTGGATAGATGAACACAGCCAAGGAAAAAGCAAAACCAAAGGATATTAGACTATAAATAAATGTATTTATGACTTAAAGTACATTAAATAAATTTAAAAAGCAACAGTTTTAAAATCCAAGCATGGCTTTTTGCACCACCACTCCAATATTATTTTAGCTTAGAAATCACTCTGATTTTCAAGTCATGAATGTCACCACGAGGATCTTTATCTCCTAGTGTTATCAGAAGCAACAGTCTCAAAGATAGCATCATCGTGGAACTGAGAGCTTGTATTTACTTTCTAGCAATTGCCATTAGAAACACCATTGTAATTAAGTAAGTTAATCTGTTATTTATTCTGGATAGAATTTGGCATTTGCCAGTCATTTAAACACCCTTAATGCACTAAGCCATTCATCTCAAACTTGAGCTAAGCAGCCAAAGAACAAAAACCTAAGAGAAGTTCACATTAGCGCAGTGCATAAATGGGAAGGCAACCTAGTCCAGACATTCACACTGGCTCATCTGCTCCTGTCAGCAGACACATAGCCCAAGGAAAAAGGCAGGGCTCTACACTGAAACAAGAGGAAAACTGATGAAAAACATGAGCATCCTCAGGTTGCACAGAAGGCACAGCCAACTGCCATTTCCCTGGCTACAGCTCAAAGAAAAAAGTGAAACAGACTAATTACATCAACAAAAGTCCTGATCTGCAACCACCATTCTCAGATGTATATCTTCACCCTGAAAATATTCTTACAAATCACCTGATCTTTGCATGAAAGGAACTTCATGAACTCTTCGGAGCTGCATCCTGAGCATTTCTGGGGAAAGACAGCCCTTCTGGAAGCTAGGTGGGGGTGCAAGCCTCCAAGCCTGGGGGCAAAAGCTTCCTGCCAGATCCAGGTAATCAATCACCTAACACACAGTGAATTAACAGCACTAGAAGTTCAAGTGTGGCAAAGAAAACCAACTTCTTCCAGAGGGTGGAAGGTGCCACCACTGTTGATTAAACTCTTCCTCTATGAAGTGTGATTCTCAAGTTAATTGAGATTGGTCAAACAGGAAAACTTACTGTTTACAGAAAAAAGGCCTACTTATCCATTGTTCACTTCCCACTGAGAACTCACCTGCCAATTCAGCATGCCTCCAGAAAGAAAAAAAGGTAATAATATTTAAAAAAACCAATAAAAATATCACCACTAATCTAAAAAAAACCCGACGAATTCAGACTTGTCTTGTCCTTTGTAATGGGCCAAGCTAAAAAATCCAGCCTGATTAGCATTTAGACATAAGTTGCCTGGAATAAGCCAAGCAAAGCCAGTTTTTAAATATTTTAATCTTTACACCACAATAGAAGTGGCAGAAAAAGAACAAAAGTAGGAGATTATAACTAAAAGCTGACTGCAAAAGTGAGCAGAAGGACTAACTGACCTGACTCGAGATTGGATTTGGATCTTAATACCCTCAATGAAGTTGCCAGCATTGGGTTACAAGAGAAAAGCATTAAGCTGTCTCAGGCTGAATCATTGCACGGCCCCAGAAATACACAGTGTATTTGTAGTAACTACTCAGGAATTACCTAGCAGTAGGAGGAGCTTCCAGGTTGATTGAAATGTATTCACACAAACAAAAAGAATTACAAAATGCATGCCCTATTGCATTGCTTTAGTTGGCAAAATGCTGCAGGAAAAGGTACGGGGAAAGCTCAAATAAGGTAAATAGTAGCATTGAAATTTTAGCGTCTGAAAGAACGAAAAACATCCTGATCTATATTCCAAACCCTCCTTCACAAGCACAAATGTCATCAGAAAAAGGGGCTCCGTACGTGTCTTTTGGAGGAGGAGGAGGAGGGGCTGAAATGGCCCTGCCAGCTGACAGGATTGTTTACCAGCGGCAAAGCAAATGGGATGCACAGCCCAGGAAACCTTTGTTCAGCGAGTCGCAGGGGGAGCTTAACCGTGCGAGGGACAAAAGACGCGGTTTGGAGGTGATGCCGAAGGCAAATCTTAGGCCTTTCTCATGGAAGGCGAGGCCATTTCTCGGTCTGTGCCGTGCCGGTGCCGTGCCAGCCGCCCCGTGCCCCTGGGCTGTGTGCTCGGCGCGCCGGAGGAGGCTCTGGGGGAGGCGAGCCCAAAGGCTGTTGTCACGGCTCTCCACCGCCTCGGGTGCAGCCCCAAACACAGCTGATCGCAAGCCGGAGGCCCCTGAGCGCTATCCCTGCTGCTAACGTGCCGCACTTCCCACTCATCCACAGCGAGCTGCAGCGAGGCGCTGGCGCGGCGCATCCACGGCTCCGCTCCCCCGCCGGGTCCCGCTGCTCCGCCAGGACCCACCGGCACCGCGCCCCGGCCGCGCACCCACATGGCACTTACGGTTCGCACGAGAAAACCATTCCTCAGCCTGCAAATCCCAAGCTGCAAGGGGGGACCGTCTGTGCGACCAGGCAGGCATGGCAGAGGAAACCCCTCCTCCACAGATGCCCTATTTATTCGCCGCTTTAGCATCCCGGGTGTAGGGGGTGGGGGGGAAGCTCGCCCGTCCTCCCCCTCCCCGACCCCGAGCTGGGGAGACACCGGAGCTCGCTCTCTTCCCCCTGTTTTAACCCTTACATTTTGCGTTGGGATTTTTACCTGGCGAACGGCCGCATCCCTCCTCAGAACAAAACCACGGGAGCTTTATTCTGACACAAGAGAATTATTAGCACGTGAGGAAGCGCACGCCGGGCGGGTGCCCGCGGCTGGCGACAAAAAGGTTGCGGCTTGGAGCCTCCGGCACCGAGAAAGGTGGATGCGGTGCTCATTTCTTGGGATAAAGAGGGATTGGAGCCTCAGACCCGGATGATTTGCAGCAGAGTCAGTCTGAAGCGAACCCAAAAAAACGACCACACGTACATCCACGCACAGGCACCACGCACAAAGATGTATCCTTACTTCCCCTGCATTCTGCTTTCTCGCCTTTACCATTATATCCCAGGTATTTAAGTACGAATTAAATCTCCCACACACTAACCTGTCCTCTCTTTAACCTTCCAGAGCAGGCAGAAGGCCTCCACTGCAAATAGCCTGTTATGCCAGAGGACAAAATAACCCCTAATCTTCATTTATGATATCATTCGTTTGTGGAAAAACACACTGTCATGATTTCTGTGTGTTATGACTGCCAGAGATCACGGGGTGGGAAAAAAAAGGTGGAAGTCTGAGAACCTTGGGTTACAAGTCACTCCCCACCCAGCCAATATCAGGAAAAAAAATGAAACAAGTCGTGATAATCCCACCAAAAATGCAAAGAATGATTTTGAAATCAAAGGTTTTTCAGTAATTTTCCACAGACCTGTACTGACTTGCTGATGGCTCACATGGCAGAACACATGGTGCCTGCGAGGATATGGCACACTGTGAGAGGGCTTTGGACATTTGCACAGGTAAATCATGCTCAATCACCTCCACAGTTTATTGTCCAGAGTGCTTCAAAACTACATTTGAAATGGCTGACCTGAGTAAATGGGGAAATAACTCCCAGCTTTGCAGGCAGACACTGGGAGGGAAGATGGTGTGCAGAAGACAAGGACTCCCCTTGCACTGCCAGTTCCCCCTGCTCCCTGCACACATTGCATAACCAAAATAAGCCCAACCATCATGCCTGAGACAATAATGAATTCTGTCACAGCTTTTACACTGAAGAGAAGCGTAATCCTCAAAGGACAGAGAGAACATGGAAAGAAAGCAGGCACTCTGTGAGTGAGATTTCAACCATCCACATATTTTGTATACCAAAAAAACCCAAACCTAAGAATGAGATTTTACAGTGGTACTGCCACAAACCAGCACAATTCTGCTGGACATTGCTGTCTTGTTTACCTGGGGAGGCCTCCCTGCAGCGTATTTTGCTTCCCTTGCCATGCAATATTGATCTGCAGCAATTTAAGAAGACCTTTGAACCCAGAGTGCACCCACACTGATTGTGGGCTGCAACAGGGTAGGACAGCACACCAACACGTGGTGCCTGTCTGTCTGCCCTGCCAAAGGGTAACCAGTGTGGTGGAAAATAAATAGAGACCAGCTGAAAGGTGTGCTGTGAACTCACTCATTCCTCAAACCCATAATCCAGGGCCTGCTGTGACTTTTGGGGCAACCCAGCCACAGTGAGGGTGCAAGAGAGGAGGGGGAAGCTCACTGCACTTCCCATAGAGCCTCCTTGGACCCCCAGCACAGCACAAGGTGGTGTCACTGGAGAGCAACTCCTTCCCATTATTTCGAAACCTGAGAAGTTTCAGGCTGTTTGGGAATTTCAGCCCCCCCAGGGTATGCAGGAAATGAGTTAAAACACCTCGAATCTCCAAAGTTCTATGAAGGAAGGAAAGGGCTGACTCGAGTGTGGCAGTTTAAGATTCCCGGAGGATGCAATGATGCTGGCAGCTTGCAAACACAGGGAACAGACCAAGTTGCCAAGGACAGTTGCATTTAAAAGAAGGCATATTTGACCTTGCCAGCTTCCCTGAATTTTCATGCTTGCTTTAAAGGTCGCAGTCATTTGAACCCATTCCTGTTACATACAGAAAAATTTTTCCTTTCTCCACAAGGCTGAAAACATGGACTAGACCCACCAAGTAAGAAAACACATCAGTGTGCCTGTAGCTAGAGGAGCTGAGAGATGGCATCCCCTTTCCACATCTTGGCAAGTGGCAAGAGCTGTAGGATGCCCAGAGGTACAGAAATGCAACATCAGTTACTGCAGAGAGTGGTCTGCAGATCCAAAACTGCTGCAGGCAGCCCCTGATGAAGCTGGTGGCTTTAATGAAGGTTCAAGCAGCATCCAAAAGCTTTGCAAAGCCCCAGGCAGTGCAGACACCCTCCAGTGACACGTGGGTGCTCCTCCAGCCTGACTGCAGGCACTAAGCAAATAGCAACGCAGAAGGAAAACACTTCCTTTTCACCGGGCTGGGAAGCAAAGTGTGGAGCTAGAATCAGTGGTGGATGGCCCAGGAAAGGGAACACAGTTCCTTGCTAGTTCTTGCCTGTTAATGCATGGCCCAGGAGTGCTGCTCCAGAGCATACTGAGGGTGTAAATCCCACTCCATGGGTTTTTACCACCCTCATGCAGCCTGTGCACTCCTCCTCCTGCTTCAGTAACAAAAGCAAGATATTTTCTGAGTCCATCTTTAGAATCAGTACAACACTCCCTGCCTGCCTGTTAATATGTTTGTATTGCCCATCCCTCAACAAAGACACAAACCTCCCGAGGTAAGAGTATCTTCTGAGCAGAACAAATTTCCTTTGTTCTCCTTTCCCAGCATGCTCGTGCCTTGATGGCTACTTTATCCCATGAAAATTAACATTTTGAGACTCTTCCAAGTTTGCAGCCAGACGGTGGCTTGGTGCAACACAAGAAGCAAAGCTTTTGTCACCACATAGGCTGAGCACAGGCAGATAATGAAAGTGTTAAGTCCTGCAAGTGCAGCCATATGGCAAATCTGAGCTTGTCACCACGAACTAAGAGAATCACTTCAAGGACTAAATGGGGAGCTCGCCTAATTTGCCCATCTGTCCCAGGACGTTTATTGGTTTAAAAAGGTGGAATAAGCTATCAGAAGGGATGCTCTGCATTGATACATTGGCTTCCAGGCTGGTTTGGTTTCATGTTGGTATCACACAGCCACACACTACACTGCAGAGAAGATAAAATCTTACACAGGTTGCAGGGACAGCCATGGGGACATCAGCAACCACTGAACTGAAGCTGGCAATATATCTCAGATTTCTTTGTGCATACAGGTTATTTTTCACTCTTGAACCACAGGATCAAAAAGTGCCCATGTACGGGACAGATTCAGTGCCCAAAAATGCAAAATTAGCTTTGAACACACAGCTATTCAATATACATTTTCTCCTCCTACTCAGTGCCTGGCTCTGTAGTTCACCTCCTTCCCTCATATTGGCCTGCCATGAAGACATACTGAAATTTGGTCCTTGCCCCTGTGATGGTGGGTGGGCCACTGGGAGCCAGGTGCAAGTACAAATAAAGGCAGCAGCTCATTGTGTGTTCAACAAAAATTGTTGGAGTTGTAATATTTGTAAAAAAAAAAAATCTTCAAGTGGTCACAGATTTGGCACCCGAAACCTCAGAAAATTTTCACTTCAATTTTACTTGCCACAGCTACTCATCTGAAAAGACAGGAGCAAAACCACCTCCTCATTTCATGGATGTGCTGTGAAAATAATTTCCTACAAGTAACTTCTTTTCCAGGAGAAAGAAAAGGTTTTCTCTGCATCACAGTCAAAATTTGTCACTTCTCCCCAGGAGCATTCCCCTACCCTCAAACCCTCCAAGCCCTCTGGCACTCCCTCCCAGAGGCATCTCCTCCATTCCTCTTTTTTTCCCTAAGCATTGAAGCAGTGCCCAATAAAAAGGACTTTGCACAGGTCTGCAGATGTTGCAGCACTTGTGCAGTGCTCCAGTCTCTTCTGCAGGGCTGCAGTGGATGCACAGCCCCTGTACCATTCCCTCCAGCCTCCACACACTGTGAGAGGATCTCTGGACTATGATTGCTTAATCCAGCAAGGACAACAAAATTCTGCCACCATCCTTACATGTGTTCTTTCAACACAGCCTCAATACAATTTTTTTAACAGTTTCTGCAAAAGCAAACTGAGAAGGAAGGAGACAATCTATCAGCACGAGGCATCATAACCCATACTCACAGGTCACCTCACTTCCAGCCCAAGGCTCTTTGCTCCTCTCTGCTCTCCCTCAAAGATGCCCAATTTGTGTCACATGGGTGATGGGTTGAGCTGCTGCTTCCCCACCATCACCTCAGCTTGAGAGAGGCTACACAAAAGCACAGGAGGAATCTCACCCTGAGTGCCCCAAAGCACACCTCTGAGTGAGGTGGACATTTCAGCCAACTGATGTCTAATTTAATTCCTTCAGACATCAAATCTCAGTGGCAAGCCAGCAGCATAGCAGCAAACTCAAAGGAGAAAGTTGGAAGGTTATTGCAGGGCAAAATAAACTCTTAGGAGTGTACTCAGAGTCTGTTGTGAGTGTCTGGCCTGGTGGTTACTTATGACTGAGCAGCTGAGAGCCAATCCTCAGCAAGGTGAATTAGGTGAGGGTGGAGAGGTGCTGCAAAACACTGCCATATGCTGAACCTCTTCTAGTATTAATTCAGAGGGGACCAGCAGAGCCCACAGGGCTGCCTGATAATCTCGGGCCACCAAGGGAGCTGCTTAAAATCACATTTTGCCAGGTCCTTCCAGTTCATTATGCTGGTCATGAGCACCAAGGTGGTGGAAATCACAAGTAGAAGCTGGCACATTACAGACATTTTGTAATTAAGAACACAGGAACAATGATAAAGCATCACACCAATTCCCCAGTAGCTGCAATATCCACTTAGAAACCAAATACTGGGAGCCTTGTTGATGCTCTAGACAAATCTACAATAATGTACCTCAAAGCATCACTGCATACTTGCCTGAAGGTAAATATTTAAGATATATCAGGTAGACAAGTCCTTGTTACAGAGTACTGGAATACAGTTGCCAGATTTCTCTCTAAAAGCCCCATCAGTTCTTTAGCATGTTTTCCTAAAGATTACCAGAAATGTGCCATGCTTACATCACTTTTAAAACAGTGCATTTTAATCTGCATTTAAAAATTGCTACAATTCAAAACCAACACACAACAGAACAAAAAGTGATTATAAAGGAGCTTTAAAAGTGATACATTACTATTGGATGAGAACAGAAAAAGTGCTGTTACTAAAGTGAAGCTTGCTTTCCTGCACCAGATCAAAAACAAAGCCACCTTGAGACAACCATTGCAAGACTATCTGCAGTGTCAGATCTTAAGAAGGCAGTTTCTGCTTAATCATTCACAGCTCATGTGTCACCATTAATTCAGATCTCATTCCTGATTAAGGCCCAGCACACTTAGCACTACACTGTCACAGCACAACCATCTGCATTATTTGTCCCAAATTTAACTGAGCAACAGGGCTGCTGAGAGCCCAGAGTGGGGGATCACAGGCAGAACAAAACCTTTGGAGAGAAGTTGAGACCAATACTAACTTGGTGTTAGCCTTATTATTTCTGGATTACCAATAAACTCAGCAGGAGGTGAGACCAGCCCAGCATCCTCCTCCCAAGCTGTGGCAGAAACTCAGAGATAATAATGAAATGGGATCGACTCAGTAAGGCTAACACTGAAATGATCATGATGTTCTTAACTCTGTCAAGTATAATAAAGATGCTAATCTGTTAAGAAGAGGTTGTTGCCTAGACTGTGCAGGTTTTTGTTTTAATTTCACCTGATAATATTTTTCACTTCACCATCATATAGAAAATCCTGAATTTAAGAGAAACTTATATGGTCTTTCAGTTGTTTTTAGGAGGGAGACTGAGTAAAGAAATAGCACTGGTATTAAATGAAATTTCAAACACTTTTGAATGTAGAAAAGGAACATTATCATATAAATCTGACTGTCTACACAGACAGAATAGAATCTATTCCTAAATTCTGTGCATTCAGACATAGAGTGAAAGAGAGGCTTGTGTTAAAATAGGAGGCTCTCCTAAAAAGCCCAAATCAACTCCTACTATGCTGCCTTAGAATTAGTTTGAAATTCAACACAATGGAATGGAGATATCACTTTGACTCTTCCTTTTACAAAGCTCCCATCATTAAAATTTTATTTTATATGAATTCTTACACCCTGCCGTCTATCATTGGATAAATTAAGACATTTGGTGTCATAGTACAGCAATAAGTTACACAAAAAAAATCATTCCCTTCAGCTTGACTCAGTAATAAATTCCAACTTAACTGGAAAGTCATGTTGCTCTGTTTCTGATGGCCAAGGACACAAGCCTCTGCTTCTCACATAAAACACTGAAAATCATTTTCTTACCGTGCTCCAATCATATCAAAGAGGTGCTGCCAGCGATCATTGATTTTGTTGAGTTTATCATCTATTTCTGCAACTCGGCTCTTGTTGCTAGCCTTGATTAGCTGATCACCCATTTGTTTCAAGTGAAGCTTATTTTCACTGAACAGGTTTATTTCTTCCATGCAGTCCTGATAAACATACACAAACATTGCTTTAATTACAGGGTAAAACAAAACAATGATACCAAAACAAAAATATGTGTTTCTTTTCCCACGTGTGTGATGTGAAGTCAGGTTTGGCTGAGGTTTCTACATTAGCATGTAGAATTCTCACTGAAAACAAAAAGAAAACCTCAATGAAGAAGCTCTCTCACAATCTATGAAAAAATAAGCAGCTTAAAGACTTGCAAGTACCAGGAGTAAGTATTCCTAAAAATAGCAACTGAATGTTCTAATTTTATCTGTTGTTTTCCTGATTTAACATCATTTTTCAATGAAGCTACCTCAAAAGAACCTGAATTCAAGTCTAGCATGGCTTTATTTTGCTGGCATTCTTATCCAGAGGAGATCTGGGATTAGATACTAAGACATTTAGCCATGGGGAAGAACAGCAGAACAATAATGGTCTTCTTTAAAGTCCAGCTAATACAAAAATTTTAGAAAGCACCAACTACCATGGGGGAAGGGGCAGAATTAGGTTTTATTTTTGGCTGTGGTAACTTCTTGTTTGCCTGGCATAAGACCTACCCCATTCTTCAATTTTTTCTTTGCCCTCTGCCTACCAATTGTGTGGAGGATGGAGATAGTGAGAGCAGTGAGCTGCTGCTCCCAGGACACCACTCAGAGCACTGCTGGGTGTGCATGTGTGCCCCAAAACTCCAACAACCCAGACCCCACCACCACAGCTCACACTCCATGACTAAATGCAGTCCCGTGGCATTTCTGGTCTGCTTTAAGCTCCAAGTCTGAACATACAGAAGAGCTAATGACAGAAAAGCTCATCTCACAAAAGCCTGTATGTGTTGGTTTTACATCATGTATCACTTCCAAGAAGCAAGGAATACATGAGCAATGGTGCCTCTATAATGAGATAAGTGACTGCAACTGAAGTGGCATTACTACTTACCTTCTGCAATTTGTCTATCATGTCTTCAATGCTAACATCTGCAGTCTGCAAAACTTTGCTTTCCATTTGTACCAGCCAGGAGCACAGCTCCTTGTTCTTCTCGTTGAACACGATCCAGGCATTGAGCCTATCCTCGATCTCCTGCTTCCGCAGGGACACCTAGGGAAAAGCACACACAATAAATTCTAGCAACAGTTTTTCCAGGAAGGAAACTGGCAATTATGAGCCTTCTAATTTCTAGCCTGCATCTGATCTTATTCCATTTTGCAGGAGTAGTTATCAAGTATTCTACTTTCCTTTCCAAAGCCAGCAAGCAGATTGTTATTACATCTTATTTTGGATAGCAGGGCAAAAAGTTGACTAGCAAATACCAGATTCTCTCCCTCAGAAGAATGAAACTGAGTGACAGCTTTATAAATACTGTGCTTATATAATAATTTAAATGTTACTCAGTGAAAACCTGAAAATGTCGAACATAGAAGGAATAAAAGATACATAATTACTACATACTGTTTAGTATGGCCCTCTATATAACACAAGAGAAGTAACACCTAGGTTTTTCTGCCAGTCTAAGAGAAACTTTGCAACTACTAACTGCAATTATTTCATCCCTATAAAAGCCTCCCTCTTTTCTTTCAATTTTCCCACCAGTAACTGGAGAACTTCCAAAAAAATCAGCATCAAGAATCTATCCTTTTCATTGAAAACTATGGATTTTTCCCCTCTCAAAAATACATTTTCCAGGATGGATAAGTAAATTGCCTAGACAGAGAAATTAAGGTCTGATACTGCCTGAAAAAGCAGTTATAATCATTGCTCCAATATGTCAGAAATAAGCAGGGTAACACTTCTAACTAGCTAACAGCACCTGTCTCTTGCCCAGGGCTCTTAAATATTTATTTATTTAACTTGATGGATTCCTGTACTAAGATATATGGGATAAAGGAAGCAAAAAATGGTTCAAGCTCTACTGAAGCAAGAGAAACAAGTAACCCCTCATTCTCACCAATAAATTTTGTCTAAAGACTGTGCATTACATTTTGCTTGTCTTGGCTGTAAATGGCTACTCTAAATATCTCCCCATGGAAGGAAACACTCCCTTTTCACATCTCACATGCACTTTATACAGCATATGACTCCTCATAATTCTCCTATTGATTCTTCTAAACTAATCTCTAACACTATTTTGTACCCTGACTGAAGCTGAAATGTGTAGTGTGGAAGCAAGGCCAGCTCCATGTAACACCAGGATCAGAATAGAAGGCACCAAAGCCATCTCCCAACCACATTGCTTTTGTCCTTTAAATTCTGACTTGTTTTCAAGGAGGGGTAGAGAGGTGAAAGGGATTTCTGAATTCTTCATGACAATCTAAGCAAAGACATGAGGATGAAAGCACTGTCTTGGGACATAGGCAAACAGTCTCCCAAGTTCTCCACAGGAAAAAGCCTGGAGATGCCAAGCTTTTTGAGGGGACCTCAAAGTTTCTAGGAGTGTCTCTGCTCTGGGATGCTCCCATGTACCCTCAGCCTCAGAGGTCTGAAGGGTGAACCCTTCATCCTTCCTTACCATTTGCAGCATCTCCCATGAGATGAGTTTACTTGGTCAGTGGAAGAACAGACTCTGCTTGTCAGCTCTAAATGCTGATGTGATTCTGACTGCATGTTTGCCTGCTCAGAACAGGGGAAGGCAGGATTTTAAGAGCAAGAAGTACCTTTTAGCTGGCTAAGCAATACAGGCTGAGAGTAAAAAGCAGGAATAACTCAAAATATTCTGGACAAGCTTCTAGGGACATGAGCCCCCTTCAAGCCATTGCTTTGAGCACCTTCTCCTCTGCACAGCTGCCCTGGTGCCACCCACCCCCATTCTGCATCCACCGTGTGAGCATCGTGTGCATTCCAGAGGGAGGCTAGAATAACATCCCTACAGGATGCTGGCTGGGATGAATGGTTAAATCTGTGACCTACATGCACCTTGCAAGGGCAGCTCTGTAAATGCTAATCCCTTGAGTGCATCTGCTCCCTCAGCCTGCCTGCCCCTGCCCAGTTGAGCACAGGCATCTGGCTGCCCCAGGGCCGTGACAGCTGCAGCTCTTTCACCTCCCTGCAGTTATTCTGCAGACCTTCCTCCACACAATACATCTTGACTCTCATTTGTTATCCAAAACAAAGCAGTCATGCCAACAGCAGAGCTAACAGAAGTCTGCTCTCCTACCCTGGTGTCCTGAGCACTGAGCACCACTCTGGGCTCTCCTGAGGCTCATTAGGGCTGTGCAAACATTCAGAATCTCCCTTCACTAACAGCACTCAACAGATTCCTCCCACTACAGATTTTGTCTGCCTAATACAGTTACATTACTGTCACCTCTTTCCTCCCTGCAAGGCAGACTGAACTCAACGTTGTTCCCTCAGGAAATTAAAATGGAAATTTTGAATAAAATCTGAACTTAAATTACTACAGGAAATTACTACTTGCATAGACTGTAGTGGAGCACATGTCAAAAATTTTAATTTTCAGGGCTATTCAACACAGTGGAGACAGCAGGCTTCAGTGGCTCACAAAAAGAAAAAAAAAGAAAAACAGAGTTCTTTCATTTATTGGCTTAACTACAGATTTCCATTAGGAAAATTGTTCAGGCATTTTGATTTAAAAAATAATGGCTTATTTCTCAGGAGGAGAGAGGATGTCTCTGAAATTATTTTCAGAGTTCAGAAAAAATAACAGAGAAAACACTGGTTGTAGCACACCTGTCCAGTTTAAGGAAAAGAAAATAAATTCTTCTTTCTCATTGCAATGCAAAAAAACCCAACCCTATTTCAATTAAACCAAATAACTATTTCATCACAACGCAGTTTGTGAAATAAGCACAGCAGTTCATTACTCTGGCAACATCCCCACCAAGACTGCTTTACCTTTGCCTGTGTAAGGGTTAGAAACAAAACACTAACTGGCTTCAATATTTCTTTACAAACTGTAAAATAAAAGCTATTTACTTGTCAGTAAAGAGATGCAAGAGTTTGGCTTGCTGGTATGTAGAGGCTGAGGGGCTCTTAAGTAACTTAAGACCCCGAAGTATTTTACCTCTTCCAATCCTGTTAACAGGGCAAAGTAAACACACATTCAGACTGCATAATAACCTAATGAATCAAGTCCATGTGACTTCGCTGTAAATGTTCCCCAGCAATTTTACACGCAACACTAAATCCAGTGTAATATAGCAACAAGCCACAAAGAATGCAAATATTTCACAACATTTTCCTGCTACAAAAAAGACAAGTCAGTTCTCAGTGTGTTCAAACCCAAGGAGTTAGTATTTAAACACAGTTAAGTTTCCCTTCTGCTGGCATTTTGTTTCAACTTCCCTCTTCCTTTCCCTGCTCCATGCCCTCGGGTAATTCCTGTGCTCATCCTTCCCTCCCTCCCTCCGGCATCCCAGAACAAAAGCACCTATTGCAGTGAACAGCTGCATCTGGGCTCTGTGCAGTTCCACACTCACTTCTTACAAAGGGTTTGCAACAAATCCCTCGGCAGCCCGTCCAGGACACAAAGGGCGAACTCCATCCCGGGCAGGCTGCGCCAGGAGCAGCAGCGTTCCCAGAGCTGCCCAAGGGAGCCAAGCCCAGAAGCAGCCCTGTGGGACACGGCTCTGAGGGAGACACACTCTGAGGGGTGACACACAGCCCTGTGGGGGACACACAGCACCGTGGGGGACAGCCCTGTGGGGGACACCCCTGTGGAAACACAGCCCTGTGGGGACACACAGTCCCATGGGGACAGACCCCTGTGGGACACACAGCACCGTGGGACACACAGCTGTGTGGGTGCCATCCCTGTGGAGACACAGCCCTGTGGGGGACACACAGCCCTGTGGGGGACACACAGTCCCGTGGGGATAGAGCCCTGTGGGACACACAGCCCCGCGGGGGACACACAGCCCCGAGGGGGACACCCCTGTGGAGACACAGCCCTGTGGGGACACACAGCCCCGTGGGGACACACAGCCATGGGGGTGCCACCCCTGTGGGGACACACAGCCCCGTGGGGACACACAGCCCCGTGGGGACACACAGCCCCGTGGGTGTCACCCCTGTGGAGACACAGCCCTGTGGGGACCCACAGCCCAGTGCTGCCCCGCTCCCCCTTCCCTGCCAGGCCCCACCGACCCCANCACAGCCCCGCGGGGGACACACAGCCCTGTGGGGGACACACAGCCCCGTGGGGGACACACAGCCCCGTGGGGATAGAGCCCTGTGGGACACACAGCCCCGCGGGGGACACACAGCCCTGTGGGGACACACATCCCCGTGGGGACACACAGCCATGTGGGTGCCACCCCTGTGGGGACACACAGCCCCGTGGGGACACACAGCCCCGTGGGTGTCACCCCTGTGGAGACACAGCCCTGTGGGGACCNTGAGGGGTGACACACAGCCCCGCGGGGGACACACAGCCCTGTGGGGGACACACAGCCCCGTGGGGGACACACAGCCCCGTGGGGATAGAGCCCTGTGGGACACACAGCCCCGCGGGGGACACACAGCCCCGAGGGGGACACCCCTGTGGAGACACAGCCCTGTGGGGACACACAGCCCCGTGGGGACACACAGCCATGGGGGTGCCACCCCTGTGGGGACACACAGCCCCGTGGGGACACACAGCCCCGTGGGGACACACAGCCCCGTGGGTGTCACCCCTGTGGAGACACAGCCCTGTGGGGACCCACAGCCCAGTGCTGCCCCGCTCCCCCTTCCCTGCCAGGCCCCACCGACCCCATCCCGCTACAGACACCCCCAGGAGGTCCAGACTCACCCGCAAGCAGAGCTCTTCCCACTGCCGGTGCAAATGCTCCACTTGCTCCCTGAGCACCATCATGTCCTCGGTGAGGATGAGGTGCGCCAGCTCCGCCTTCATGGCCTGCAGCTCCTTCATGTCGTGAGCCCAGTCTGCCAGCGACTGCTCCAGCTCCTGCATGGAAAAGCACCCGCACAAGCCTTGGCACTAAGCTCCTCGGCTTTCCAAACCTGCTCGCTAATCCCCTGCCTGGCCTGTGGGGGAGGAGAGCAGCGAACTTGCAGCCGCTTGTGCCGCGCTCTCCAGTGGGGAGAGAGATCCAAGATCCCCGGGAGATCACTGGAACCCCACTGGAACCCACGGCAGGGCCCCAGCTGAGCCACTGGAACCATTGCTGCATCCCAAAGTGCTGGAGCACAGCCTGGCCCCGGCAGCTCCCCATGCTCCAGGGCAGCATCTGGGCTCTCGCACCCAGGCCAGCACATGCCCGCTTCTTTGGGGTTTCCTTTATTCCTGCTTTAATTGTTTTGGACAAGTTGCTTTTCACCTTCATTTGCTCCTGTTTCAGGTTATTTTTCTAAACACAAAAATTAAATCAGTTGCCTTCTCTAATGAATGATTTCATAGGCACTTTCTCAGATTTATTAGGAATGTGTAGCTTTTAAACTGCTTGTTCACAGAAAACAGGCCCTGTTTTCTGCTTTGCTCCCCTAACTCCCCTTTCTCTTTATTATAAGTTACATATTTTCCTTAACACTGTTAAAATTGTCACCTAAAAGGCAGAGGTACCACTGTGTGCAGCTGGGGAAGAAATATGACACACCACACACAAGGTCCTAGGTTCCATTTTGCAAAAAAGGCTGCTGGGAAGGGTCACTGGCTCATCTAACAAAAAAAAAACTCTTAGAGAGAATCCAGTTTGTCTCATTTTAAAGGGGAAAAAAAACCTGTGAGTGTTTGTGTCAGAAGTGTGCTGGGTCTAAACCCTATGAGGATTTTCACAGGTCTTGGACCTAGCTTCAAGTAGAGGAAAACACCAAACAAACCTGACTCTAAAATTTACCTGAGATCACAGTACCCCCATAGGTGTGCACACATGCATTTATGTCTCCTAACAAGGGGCAAATCCAGAACAATTACAGAGCTAACTATGGAATTTCATGGGACTTTGCTAGCCTCATGTAAGGTCAGGGCTGAAAGAACAATAGTTTTATTCCACAAAGAAGTGAAAAGCAGGAAGAGCACACGATGCCATTTTAGTCCTTTATTGTACTATGACACCTACTAGCAGCACTTGCACTGGCACTGTCTAACCCTGATGCCTCTGCAGCTGAATTTCTCTTGCTGGGGTAAGAGGCAGAAGCTGTGTGCTTCCATCTCACAGATAATTCAGGGCTACAGCAATACTGCTGCTGTGGGAAAGGCAGCCAGCACTCACAAGAAGATTTCAGACAGCTGATAATGAGTTCAAAGTCTTGGCTCGTTAATAAGCTTATTTGTTCCCACTACATAGGTCAACAATTCACTTCATAAAAGGATGATGAAAGACTGACCACTCCAGACAAAATGTCTCCTATCCCTTGGAAATGCTCTTCTTGCCATTTAATTTTCATGGTGCACTATGGGCTGCAAGTAATTTTGCCACTCCCTTACTCTTAATTTTCCTTCTTTTTAATTATTCCCAGATCCTGCAGGTATGTATGGGGCTTTGCAGAATTACAAGGTCTCTTGCCTGAGGAGCTCCATGCGCAAAATGGATTGGGAAACAAAAAGGGAGATTCAGTCATGGGGATAGCAGCCAAATGAGCTGAGAGAAGGGAGCTTTTTCTCTTCTGTTTGAGAAACTACTTATTTTATAAATGCAGACTGTAAAGGGAGCAGAAGCAGGAAAAAAAAACCTAACACCACTATTACTCATAATCTTCTTGGTCAGCTGGACTTTGGAGATGGGCAGCAATCAGGATGGTGTAAAGGAGAGAAATTCAGTGCCACTGAAGAGCAGGTACGAGGGAAAACTGATTTTACAGGGATGAGGTGTTGTGCAAAGACTACATCAATTTAAATGCAATATCGGTGTACATACCTTAATATGTTCCTTGTCTTTGTGGAGCTCTTCATGTTCAACAGGGAGTGGATCTTTTACTTTCTCCTTTAGCTCTTGCAGTCTGCTTTCCAGTTCTTTGGTTTGCTTTTCAAAGCGGTCACAAGTCTGCTCAGGGAGACCCAAGGATGTATAAAAGGTGAGAATACTTTATCATGAGTATGAATCACATGGATATGTTACAAAATAGCGTCTTCAACCCACCGAAATCATCTATCATGTGCTCTGGCTTTTTGAATTTTCGTTTTTGATACATAGGGCAACCTACAAGGATTTGGTGCTTGGATTTACAGAATTCCGAGCCTCTCCTATTTAAGGTTTGCCGTAGAGATAATTTCTGCTCATTTTGTTTTGTTCAACCCAAGAGGCTTTAAGCATGGTTTTTGGACTGTATCAGTGACAGTATTCAATTTTAAGACACACCTAATGTGCTACTTAGCCATGAAAGCAAAATTTTTGCTCCAAGGAAATAAATATGACCAGCCCTTCTATTTAGACGTTCAACATGAGGAGGAACACGTCATGTTAACTCTAAGCTAAATTTTAGCTTCACAGCTCAAAGCAGGAATGAGCTCCAGGCCATGGGGAGCATGAGAACAATCAGAGCAGGAACATCCATTGTTCCAACAAACGGAATCCATTTCAATTTCATTTGGAGAATCAGGAGACCACAGTTTTAGCTTCCCTCAAGACCTGATGACACGACAGGCACTTCCCTCAGAGTGCCCCTGAAGCAAGCAGCAGCTCAGCCCTGGAGATGGTGGGACAGGGAATCTCTTGAGACCTGGTGCCAGAGCAGCAGGTGGGGAGGGCATCATCTACCTGTAGGGTGCCACTGAACTGCATCTTCTTCTTCTCCAGCAGGGCCTGGGTTTGCCCCCAACGCTGCTGTAACTGGCTGAGCTCCTCCTGGAGAGCAGAGCTGGTCTCGGGATCACAGACAGTGCGCAACTTCTCCCCAACATCAATGACCAAGGTGTACATGGCTTGCCACCTCTGAAGGATCACTGCCTTACTCTTGAAAAGGAAAAGAAAAAATAACTTTCTAAGCTGTTCTTAGCACTTCTCAGAAGTGCTTTCCTGGTATTTCACTTGGGAAGATGACTCACAAGGTATAACTTTGTTCATAGTCATGAAAGAGTAATCAATAGATCCCTTATCTGCTTCTTTAATTTCAGAAAAATCATGTTTTCTCTGATATTTTGACTTATAAAACTCTACAATAGCTTTCCTCAGACTGAATCTATGGGATGAAAGTGCAGCAGTCAAAAAAAGATGGAAATCCAGTTGTACTAGTTATTCAGAACAAAAAATACAATCTAAGTACTGCGACCACCTCTAACATCAACATCTCAGGCTCCTTTTTTCTGAGATAACAGCTCTGTTAATCATGATGTACTCCAAGTGAAGTAAGCCATCAACAGTAATTTGCCCACAACAAACTGATCTCTAACACAAGGAGATATAATCAGAATTTCTTTCTGTGGAAGAGCAGCAGGAGGAAAAGGGCAATTTGGAGTAGGAGGCAGAAGACTTTCTGGCTTTTCTCACTAAGAAAAAAGTATGAGCACTAAGTTGTAAAATCTACTGAGAATCACCTTTACACAGCAGGTAGAAATAAAGATGAAATAAATAGGGCAAGCACCAAATGGAATTCTGGTAGTGTGTTAATCCATCAACACTAAGTGTGTAGGCACACAATAAAAATCTTGGACTGTGCAAATAGCATTCAATACTATGATTTAAAAAGGTTTTAGATTGCCTTATGCAACCAGCAAGTTCACTGCTTGTTTCTACCTTCCTCTAAAACAAGGAGGTGCATAGTTAAAAGGAAAAGCAAAATATCTGAAATTAACAAAGGAAAATATTTTTTCCACTGCATGTAAAATGCAGAATTCACTGCTCTGAAGAACTGCTTACCAGGTTTGTGTATCTTGGAGTGAACAGACTCCCTTACAAGTGCTTTTTCCTTTGTTTCTGGCATCTCCTGCCCATCCCTGCACACAGGACCTATATGGCCTGTCTTGCCACGTAAGTACCTTCCTCCAGGAAAAATAAGAGGCCTGAATTCAGAAGTAATGTCAGTAAGATACACACAGACCTAGAGGTTACCTGCTGACTAGCATGTCTGTCTCATCTTCTGGCACCCTGAATTTCCATTTTCACATCCATAAGATTTTTAAAGCATGTAAGGCTACTAAATGGCCATGCTGATCAAGAAGTTTCTGAGTATAATGAGCCTTTTACAATGTCACTGTTTTCTTATGTATGATCAGCTTTAAGGAAAAAGTGTCACCAATCATTTCTCCCCTAGTTTTTGCTTTTAAAGCTTTTAACCTTACTGGACAGAAGTTGTTCCAGTCTGAGGGGAAAAAGCCCACATATTTTAGATTTATGAGAAATAAACAAAGTACCTTGAAATCATGAATTACATTTCTAAGCTGGTAAAGGCTGTAACAGTCCTGGCTCTTCACAGCTGCAAGGAAGCTGTTTGTGTCATCAAGGAATCTGTTGAGGCTCTGCAGGGAACTCCTGAAGAGCTGCCACTGGCTCACGAGTCCATCGATATCTTTCTTCCTCTGCTGAACCATCCGGATAACATTCTGCCACTGCTCTTTCAGTAATGTGAGCTTGGAAATGAACTCTGTCCTGAAAATTACAAGGGATGAGTGTTAATTTATTTTGATCTCAAGGCTGCATATTACAGTAATTGTGATGGATCTTCATTTGCAAGGTTGTTTTCCAATTATAATACCCAACTAAGCAAGAAAGCTCTTTGCAGCCCTAAGCTCAGCTCAGCTCTCTGTATTCCAGCAATCCAAAAACCTTTTACATGATACAAAAAAGGATAAGGCAAGTCAATCTTGCAAATGTGGTATAGCAACATACATAGTACAGCAATCAGACACAATATGCACTAAACACTTCTCTGAAGAACAAAAAGGTCAATCCAAGTGAGAGAAGGTTGCTGATTATGCTGCAAGATTGATCTGCACAATGGAAAATTTTGTAGTTATTGAACCTATATAAGCAGTTATTTTGTCCTCTTCTTCAACATGGTCAGATGATCCAGCAGATCTGGCTGGTTGATTAAGGCACCCCCATCTATCAATTCTGCTTCTCTGCAGGAAGCCATCGTCCCTGATTCTCTCTGATATAAACCCCTACCTTTGTGCAGGTAGTTCCAAACACAAAAACCCAGCAGCTCACCTTAGTTTAGCTCTACCTTCCCTGGCAGTTTTAAGCCAAGCTATGGATTTCATACTGGTGATACTTTCACTGTCCTGCCAAGTGTCTGGAAGCAGCAAGAAGTGGCAGGGGGGATATGTGTTCACCCCCAAACACCGGAGGCAGCTGAACCTCTGCTCACAAACATTACCTGCTGCTTCTCATACTACATGGATTAAGAGAAAGGTGTAAGATCATACTGATAAAAAACAGGTTTAGGAGTTTCATGGCCAGTGACTCAAAGCCCTGCCATGTGTGCCAGGAGCAATGTGGATAGTCCCCACCTCTGCACTCTGAGAAGCAGAGAGGGCCAGGAAGAGGGAGAGGATCCTTCATATGCAGCATCCTCATTATGCTCTGTGGGCAGGCAGCTTCTCAACCACAGGTACACAACAAAAGATTCCTGTTCAGAAGCAATTATGTTTGTTTTCAGTCCAGCCTGTTACTATCCCAAATGCAGTCTGGCCAGGGAACCTGTGTTTTTTTCTCACTGCACCTCCTCATGCTTTTTTGAAATGTGACAGGTGATCATTCAAAGAGTGAACCTAGGTTAAGAATTTGGGTTTATGTCCTCGTAAGAGCAAAGATTCAACACCAATTCCAAGGAAGACAGCATATCCACTAAATGACCAAGATCTTAAGGAGAAAAACAAAGTACCTTTTCTCTGCTTCTCCAGATTCCAAGGAGAATAGAACTTTTTCTATGATAGAATTAAATGTCTGCTGATTTATGGAAATCTCAGTCTGCAGCATCTGAAAAGAGAACAAGTTTTAACTATTCAGTGAACGACCTTTGCTATAAAAGCTGTTTCTGCTCCTCTAGAGTAACAGCATTTACTTAATTGTAAATGCTGAAAACTCTATTATTTTCAATTGCTAGTGTCAAATGCACCCTAAGAGTCCACAGTTTTTGGATACCAGGAGGAATTTGCAGATGTGATAGTGGACCCCGCCATGAGCTGGATGATACAGATCTGAAACCTAAAGTTTTTTTACTGTTTCTCTGTAACAAATAGCAATTGTTCGGGAAAACACCAGTGAAAACAGATTTCCACCACAATCTAGTAACTGGTCAAACCAGAAATACACTGTGAGAATACAATTTTAAATGCATTTCTTCCAGAAACTGTTAAGATTGCTGCCAGGTCTCCAGCAAACTATCCAGTTAGTTGCCACAGGCTCCAGTGTTTTGGGACAGGCAGACAAGTACACCTCAGGGCTGGAGAAATTTAGGACTTCCATGACACAGCACTTGAAGATGCACTCCTAAAGGTCTGATCCTTTCAAAATGTGATCTGTCCCTTTGGAAAAGGATTTTCATGTTTCAGAGTTTTTACCTTAACAGGCATCACTTCCAGAGTGAAATGCTCTGTAGAATCCTGCCCAGATCTAATTTCAAAAGGCACAGCATTTTCTAGTGAATTGCCCCTGCCTTCACCATTCAAGATGCTGCTTCCATTTTCAGAGTTGGCTTTACCTCATATACTCTCTGTTGCTCTTGCAGTTCTTCAAACCGTCCTGGAATTTCTGTTTTTAAGGCTTCTTTCATTTTTTCTAGGAATTTCATCCATTTTTCACATTTCTGAAAGAATTTCTTCTCATCATTTTGGGTTCCCTCAAGCATACTGTAAAACAAAATGAAAAAACAGATACTTCTGTTGGTGGATGTTTTTCTGGGTATGTTTACAGGTGCTCTAATGTGGTGGTTAATAAAATTAACATAGTGGGGGTTTCACTTGGTACTTTGCTCCCTTCTCCCCCTATGAACATCCAGGTTTTCGTTTCAAGAGTCTTAGGATACAAATAGCCACTGAAAAATCAAGTAAACTGAAAGGGCAGAATTCTACCTGGCAAGCCCTTGAGAAAACTGAGAACAGACTGAAGGGCATCCCGTGCTTTAACTTGGTTTTAATTTTAATCACAGAAAAGGGAATTGTTACTAGCGATTTTTTTTGTTTGCATTTCAGACCTGCAACATTCCAGGGCAGCTGCTGTTTTCTGACTCCACTGCCGAGTCAGGCTCTGCATTTTCTTCAGAGTGAAGTCACTGAGTGGCAGCTTTATGCTTGCTTCATTCAAACTCTCTATGCTTGGAGAAAGTGCAGCAAGCTCCAGTGTCTGATTCTGGAAGTAAGGAAAAAATAAATTACTGCAAAAAAGTTCTGCCTTTCTTTCATGTCAAAGTAGTATAGAAGCTTCTTCTCCACAACTTGAAAACATCCAACATTTCTGTGTTAACTTCAAAAATACAGAGAAAGAAAAAAAAGTAATAACTCTTTTACATAGGGCTCACTTTTCCAGCAGTACTGAACAGATACTCAAGGCTTGGTACCTTCACATTTACTTCATACTCTACATTGAGGGAAGCAGGATAGTTCCAGAGCAAAGCTGGGGGAAAAGATCTCCCATCAACCCCAAATGTGGGTGGTTTCCCTCCCTTCCATGCAGGCCTGAAATGCAGATCTAGAGTTTCTAAACTTCAATCATTGCTTTTTGTGTTTTGGCTGAATTATAGTTACTCCAAAGGAAATGCTGCAACTGTGACATTTAGGACACAAAGAGCATCTTGATGTGGGCAAGAGCTGAGCAGTATCTTTTTGTATTTGGGAATGCAAACATACCATGAGCAATTCTGAGTTGTCTTCTTCCTCTAAACAGAGGCTATCAAAGGTGTCTGTGCAATTCTTGACACGACCTTCCAGCGTTTCCAGGCAGTTGTTGAAATCTTCCAGTTGTAAAAGATTGAACTGGGGTGAATATTGAAAATTGACATTAGTTACTATTTATTACACTTATTCAGTGTACAAAAAGGAGCAATAAGCAGTATTATCAGGAAAACAAACATTTAGTAAACCTAAATTCTGATGTATATGTAACTCTTTATTGAATTTTTTTCCATTTTTTGACTGGACAAGGGGAAAATTTAACCCAAAGCAGAGAGGAAGAAAAAGAATCTCAAAATTCTGAGACAGCTGTAACTATGTGAAAGAAATAAGGGTTTCTGTGATACCTTTCATAGCTTTGTGCTATTTAACTCATTGTGAAATTGGAAAGTGAAAACTCAGCTTATCAGAGGGAGGAAACTTGTGAAAATGAGCTTCCTTTGAGGTACACACAAAGCCTGCTCCCATGTTCCTGCACAACCAAAGCTGTGCAGCTTACACAAGCTCTGTGGAGAAATCAGTAGGGCTGGAATTCAACTTTCCTTTAGCAGAACATCACTGGGAAAGCTTGTACTTTCTTTCCAGAATTAAACTCCACATCTCTGAGAGCATAAGAGTTGAATAGCAAATACTGGTGTGTGGAGAAAGGGTGCTGTGGTAATACTACAGGGTCACACCAGAGAAAATGACTACTCAGAAATGCATTTTTTTGTGCAGCAAGAATTTCACAGGCAATATGAGAAACCTGTTATCTTCACAAAGATTTCTGGCTTCCAGCCATGAACTGTGCTGGTAGATGGATCATAAACAGAGCTGGCTTCAAATGTTTTGATGAATTTGGGTTTACTTTAAAACAGAACAATTAATTGAAACCAAACCTTTCCTGTAAGAACAGACTAATTCTGCATCAGTAAATGTCCAGCAGTGCATTTGCTTGGAAGCTTTCTCAGGAATACCTGTGCAGAGGAGAAGTCAATCCTCCACTACTCTGAGCAGAGCTCCTGGATCCAGGTCTCTTCCCACCTGGCCTGAACAGGAATGTGAATCTGGTTCTCAGAATTACATCAACAGTTTTCTGTTTGGTTTTAGGTTCACTACCTGAACTCTTCCCAAAGAAAACTGAAGCCCATAGATTTTTTTCAAGGCAGAGCTGAGAAAGTTTATAACTTACTTCAATGTTAAAAAAAAAAAGCATTTCCTAATCTTTAATCATCTGAGGATTCTGGGGAAAATAGGCCTACTGACAAAGGCTGTTAAACACAAGCAGGTAAGGGTGAAATCCTTCACCTGTCCCTCTGGCTTCATGTATTATTTCTTTATAGAGTTTATCATCCTGCTGAGTTTTATTTAATTGAAATTTCAATTCAAGAACTATAGTGCTTTAATGAGGAATGTGGCTAAAACAGGACTCTAGTGAGGAAGTTACCCCACACTAACAGCTAATTTAATATTTAAGAAAAAAAAAAATACCTGAAGTTCATCCAACTTCCTCTGCAACATCTTTTCCAAATAGGTTGCTCTCTGGAATGGCTGCAGCTTCTCCATCAGAATGCCTTCAGCAGCTGTTCCAGCCTGCTGTTTTATCCTGTCAGCCTGCAAATAAATCTGAGTTCGGCATCCTGCAATGTTCTGAAGGCCATGCTGTAAATTCTGATGAGAGAAGGGGAAAGGGAAAAAAAAGTCAGTAAATGAATCAGATCATCATTCATGTGCCACTTCCATTTGGTATCTTTTGTTGCTGTAACTAAACTTCTTTTGTTGATCCCATCTGGGAGCCAAGCTCAGCTGTGGTGAAAGCTTCAGCCTTTTACTTGGGGGATAATGGGAATTGCATCCATTGACTGCAGAGCTGGGAAAGACACAGTTCAAAGTTCAATGGAACACCAGTGACTTCAGGCAGCAGGATACTGCTGCTCCAGAGGAAATGAGGGAGGGAAATCAGAATATCCCTCTCTACAACATGGGTATACACTAGAAGATGGAAGAACTGGCCCATGCTGCAGGTGAGGAATGCTTTTTAGTTACAACCATACCAGTACCTTGGATCCCTCAGTGACTGAGGACTATGGGTTTGGTTTTATTTGTTCCCCTTTACTAAGAAAGATGCTTTAAAAATTATACTCTAAAGGCAGTACAAGAAGAAAGGGAGTGATTTTAGACTAATTCAATGTACTTGATTTTTTTCTTTTTTTGACAAGTGAAATTTACTTTTAGTCATGAAACCCCCTGAAATTTGCCACTATGTACTGTCTTTTCTGAGAATAATGAGCAAAGTTTTCTGATCAACAGCAAAGAATACACACATTTCCCCAAAAAGCATAGTGATCCTTGCTTCCTGACCCCTTTGTTTGAAAGGATCATATCCTCTATACAGGAATTTATTTTTATTTTTTGTGGTGACAAAAATCCGTAAAACCATAATATTTCCTAATCTATAGAGAGGAAAATATTAGAAGGATTAAAATACAAGTTTGTTATGCACATATATATTCAAATACACAACTCATACACCATTTCACTGATCCCTATTCTTTTAACTCACCACTTAAAAAACCGACAATAAATTCCATGTGTTCTACCCACACACACCAGGACAGGATCTACAGTGCTAATGGCATTCAGGTGGCCATGCCTTGCTCAGTAGATAACACTCTTCCCAAAAATTTCCAGAAAAGGCAACTCCTTTTTGCTGCCATATTGGTGAATTTCTGTCACAGCCATTAGTAGATCAGAAAAGAGTAAAAATATTTTGGTCTAGGCTTTGCTGCTGTCAGTTTTTCCTGACAAAGAAAGACATACATGAGTTCTCTTCCCTGTAATGTAAAGTTTCTTATTTAAGGTTACATGCAAAATGGAATACTCTGGACTTCTTCCAATTTGTGACTAGATATTCATAAAGCATGATGAATCACTGCTCTGTCCTGACATAAGGATTATTATATTTCTTTACTGCAGTCTGAAGAAACCAAAAATGTCAGAACCCAATGACAGCTTTGCTGGCTGAGAGATTCCAATGTACCGTGTGGATTCAGCATGAGATCTCATTTGCCTAAAGTCAAAAGCATTTAGAACAATCTAATGAGCTCAGGAATCTGTGAACTCATCACACCAGACCAAAACACAGCACCAAGTCCAATTAAAAACAATTTGAAGGCTATGGAAGAGCTCAGGATGATCCTGTGCTTGGGTACAATGCTCTTTTTTCCCCTCTGTTACTGTTCTAGTAAATATTATCCCTCCTCCCAAGCAATGCCCCATCAGGTAAAATTTTTCTTTCAGTGATTCTTTCCAACACAGGAGTGATTTTTGTGTAGAGCAGAAAGGGGCAGAGATGGAATATGACTCCCTTCTGCTCTCTTCTCACCACACACTAACTCTGGTCAAAGTGCTTAAAGGAAATACAAAGGTGCCTTCAGGGAAGAAACCCACATATTTTATCTTTTCCACTGACTTGATTGTTGGTATTCTTTTGCCTTGTTTCTCAAAAATAAATCTTGGTTTGTACCAGGCAGCAGAAACTTATCCATGTACCTTCATCTCCTGTATCCTCTGCTCCAGGGTTTCTATCGTGTTCTCCTCAGGCATGTGAGCATCCAAGAGCTGAGCACATTGCTGGCTGTACTGCTGTAGCTTGGCTGCTGTCTCAGTGCACAAAGCATCAAAGGGCTCCCAGAGCTGCAGAGCTGCCTGTGCTGCCCGCAGCTGATCTGTGATGTCTTCATTTACTGAGTTCCACCTGCCAAAATATTAAAAGATTAAGAGTGTTTTCCTAGTAGGTTCTCCTGTAGAATATGATTTGGCACAGGATTCCTGTGGGAGTTGCTTTGCATCCACACCCATGTTCCTGAAAAGCACAGTTTGTGCTGTGGGAGCCATCACACGAAAAGCACGCAGGTAAAAAGTACAAGTTCCCCATCCCAGGAAGTATTCAAGGATGGATGGGGCTTGGAGAAACCTGGTCTGGTGGAAGGTGTCCCTTTTCATGGCAGGGGGTTGAAACAGGATGATCTTTAATGTCCCTTCCAACCCCAATCATTCCATGATTCTGTGATTCTGCTCCTCACACAGATGCCCTTAGATAGGTGAGATGCATTAGCATATATTTTCAAATCTGACAGATGTTAGAGTCCTGCCTCAACAACTTGGGTTTTTTAAATACTAATAACTGGGGTCTGATTTTGCAGGTTTACCTAGTGTGTGCCTCTGTGCACTTCTGGTCAATAATCTCTGCAAACGAGGGGGAGCAGTTCTTCTTCAGGTTACTGGCAGCAGCCTGGAGCTTGGCCCAACTCTCTTCATTGTTCTCTGATTCATCTTGAAGAGCCTGCAGAATGGATTATTGCANGGAGACCTATTTTAAACTGAGATAATTTATTGGCTGTTAAAGAAAAAGCTCATTTAGCAAACCCACACCCCTGAACTGAAAAATGAATTTGCTAGAAACTAAAAATGCTTTTATTTTAAGCCACTGTTTCTACTGACAGTAAAGCTGGCTTGACACCTCCTGTCCTCAGCTGCAAGTCTCCCCTCCTGATACAGGCAATTACAGCATATCTGTGAACTGCTCCAGGTTAAAAGTAAACCTGGAGACTAGTGATTGA